>CAEFZY010036838.1:0-37009 GCA_903066815.1 Brachyrhaphis roseni
ATGCAGATATCTTGAATTACCATTCCGGATAGTCAAAATGTAGTTTTGTCTAGTCAAAATGCATTTTTAGATATCTAGAATATAATTACGGATAGTCAGACGAAACCGAAATTTATGTTAAAACGGCTTGCCATATCTGTATGGGTTTTTGTTCTTTCAATCATGTACATGTCAAAAAAAATGAGAATAGTTTGAAAATATTCTCATTTTGAAATACAATATTTTTTTTTTTTGTCACATTTGAGAAAGTGAAACATATATGTTACATAGATCTCAGAAAATAGAGTGAAATATTTCAAGCTTTCATCTCCCAAATTCCATCTGAAATAATTTGAATGTTGTGAAAAAGTTAAGTTTGGAAATTCATAGTGTCACCCCCTAATCAGCTAATTAACTAAAAACACCCGAGCCTCTAAATTTTCTCTCACTGACCCAGAATGATACAGCCATGGGGAAGAATGACGGCTTGTCAGATGTCCACAAAACAGCCATCAACACCCTTCACAGGGAGAAAAGCCACAAAGGCCATCGCTGAAGAAGTTGGTTGTTCAGAGTCGGTATCCAAGCATATTCAGAGAAAGTTGAGTGGAAGGAGTAGCAACATTTTCACCAGCAACAATTATAACAAGAGGCTAGGTTGTTTTCCCCCCCCCCAGATAAACGCAAAGTTTGCATTTGGAAATCAAGTTACCAAAGTCTGGAGAAAGAATGGAGAAGCACAGAATCCACGTTGCTGAAGTTTCCACTGTCAGTGATCATGTCATTATCAGTTGTCACCTGGGTTTGGTGCATTGTATTTTCTTTGAAGTCAACAGTGAACGTAGCCATCTTCCAGAATATTTTGGAGAACTTCATGCTCCCCTCTGCTCACAAGCTTTTATGGAGATTCTGATTTCATTTTCCAGCAGGACATGGCATCTGTCCAGACTGGCAAAAGTGCCAAAAGTTGATTCATTGACCAGTGGTCAGTTTGCTGGCAGACTAACTTGACCTGAAACTCATAGAGTTGCTCTGGGGTATTGTCATGAAAAAAATGAGACACACCACCTCCAACGATGCAGACGAACTGAAAGTCGCGATTATAGCAATCTGGGATTCCACTACATCTCACCACAAAATGCCATCAGTGCTGTGTGGCATCGTGTGGTTGCCTCAATGCCACACAGCACTGATGCAGTAATTAATGCAAAATGACACCCAACCAAATACTGTGTGGATAGAAATTAACATACTTTTCAGAAACCTGTCACTTGTATTAAGAATATTTTTATTGATATTATGTAAAATTATAGTTTCTGAAACATAGAATTTTGGATTTTTATTATCTGCAAGCCACAATCAGCAAAATTACAAGAAACTTAGGTTTAATATTTGTATTTTAAGCCTTAAAGTGCACATTTTTGGGCTTAAAAACAAATCTTTTTGGGAAAATAATAGAAGGGTTTCACTTTCTGAAATGACTGACAAAAAATACTGAACTTTTTAAATAATATTGTAAATACATTTTTCACAATATTCTAAGTGATTTTTTTTATTTACCTGGGAGCAGCACTTTTACAGCATATGAGGCCATATGATGCTCAGTCATTTTTTATAAATAAGAAACTCTACTTGGTTCCAAAAAAGAGTCAATTTATAAGCCCTGTGGCAGGTGAAGACATTCCCATTTTAGACGCTGCAGTCAATCTTTAAACTCCAAAGATTACAAAAGGCTTCATAGCTACAATCAGGAAATTTTGTATCACATTGAAAGTGTTGATAATAATAAACCGATGGTCAGCCATTCCTATCCTCTGCCCTCTTTCAAATATTTCAAACATGTTTCTGAGCACTGCTCAATGGCAAATAAATGACATGTGGCCACAGTGTGAGATGATCATGTCAAGCTGTTTGTATACTATGCCACGGTGCAGCAGAACAGACATAACTGGACACTAGTATAGATTTTTCCATTGCACTATTTTTAGGATATTATGCTTAGTGTATCAGCTGTGTAGACTGGTAGGTAGATCTTAAATTAGAGACACAGGATAATTCCCTTTCAGCTGATCCAAATTGAAGGTATTACATTTCATTGTATTGGGATGTTTTTATATTTATTTTAGGCCATCTGAAGGATTACTTGGTTCTTTTTTATTCACAGAAAAAAATGGGATTACAAAATCCACTCAGGGCCCCTTTGAATAAAATTAAAGTGCATTCCTTTTGAGATAAATGCTTTTCATCTCACAATAGATTTGTTATTTATTTGCTCCATTGGAATACAATATGAGGAACTCAATTTAGTGAATGGACAAAAAGCTTGCAGGCTATTTGAAGTAAACACGCAAAAATGGGGACCTTCCTGTTATACCTTGTCTTGCCGTAAAATGGTTTATTTGTGTCTCAGTCTCTCTGAGATTTTTGCTGTTTACACTGTTGCACTTCCTCTCCTCTCTATTTCTGTATGTGTGAGCAACAGCTCAGACTGGAGATGGATATTGAATTTGTACAATAGGGATGTAGAGCTACACAGTAGGAAAAGTATCTTTATATATTTCTATATATAGTTTTATGTTTCTCTATATATAGCTATATATATATATAAATCTGTCTGTCCATTCGTCTATTTCCATATATATATATACATATATATATATATATTGAGAGAGAGAAAGAGAGAGAGAGGAATGGATAGATAGATAGATAGATAGATAGATAGATAGATACTTATTTCATTTCAAGGTGTAAAGAGCAATATGGACGTTCTGAAATGCTGCAGTTTTTGGATCTCAAGTAACTCCATACAGGACGATTTCAGCAAGGCTTGAGTTCTGCTTTTCTGTCCCAGACTGCAGTCCGGAGGTGTTTGTCTTGGCTTCGCTCTCTGTTTGATCAGGCTGTTTTGAGAGGACTGACTGACCTGTGCGAAGGTTAGATACGTTGCACTCTTCGCAACTTTTCCTTCTCCTCAAGGTAATTGCTCCTTTGGTCAGTGCTTCTCACAATTCCATGTAATTTAATATATTTTTAAAAAATTTGATGTACTACAAATATGTCTTGTTTTGTCTCTTCTGTGCTGAGAAGATCTTAACTTTTTTTTGTCGAGTTCTTTCTGCAAATGAATAGCATTTTCTGTCTTTCAACATTTTTCTTTTCGTAAAATAATCACAGGTCCTGTGTCAAAGTGTAAACAATGAACTTCAGTTCAGAAAGATTTAAAAGTAAATTGCAGCGAGGTAACTCACCTACTTAAGACTTTGTTGTTCATCAGATATTGATCTGCTGTTAATGCACTGGTCAATAACGCACTTACACAGTGTATAGTTTACATTGCAATGCATAGCATTAGCCTCAAGTGGAAGCTTTCCATCAGGCACAGAACTAGTTTAGCACAGACTTTCATTAATGGAATATTTTTCCATTAGTGAATGGAAAGGAGAAAGATGGTTCTCTGACCCTTCACCTGGATCTTCTCCTGTTTTATTTACTTGCTTCCTGATCTCAGCTCTCCATCCTTTGATCCAAACACATGGCTCATCCTTTTTTCTGTAACGGCCTAAGACCTTCTCAGCCACTCAGTCTTCTAACCCGTAAATAGTTCCGTACTGACTTCCTGTGGCATTTAAAATCTTTTTTTTTCCTTTACAATATCCACCCACCTTCTTGTTTACACCTCTTCCAAGCAATCCCCGAGTTTGCCATTTTTATTATAAGATTTATAAATATCTATTGTTATAAGAATCCCATTGACTCAAACATTATTCCGCCAACCTTGACTTTAGAGACTCTCTTCAGGTTCCAAAAAATAATTTGTGGCAGTTTTTCCAGCACGATCACTTTAAGAGTTTAGAGAAACAGCTGAGGAGAGTCTTAATAAGATTAGCCCTGACACTTGCCAGACACAGCTTATGAGGGACCTCCACTGACCCTTGTCTCCATCTAGCAGAGATTGTGCATGTGTGTCTGATTGAGAGCTTATTATCTTGAAGGCATGGCCTAGAAAGGGAAGTTGAGGTACCTGTTTCTTTTTCCCCTCTTACACATCTGATTAAAATCTTAACACCAGAAAATAAATCCCAGATATTATCACTTTGTGCTGGTGAACTTTAACCAGGAAACAGGAGCAAGAGACAAAGCTAATAGAGTAATTTTGATTTCATTCAATCTCCTTTTCCTTTCAGGCACTCACACTGTCATGATCTGTGGTTGCAAGGGCAAAAACATGAACATAGCTGCATTGTTGAGCTCTGCAACTTTGAAAAGCACCTTTGGAGTCGATGTTGAACATAGAAATCATTCTAAATGTCTTAATAGATCCTGAACGGGTCAGAGCTAAAAGTCAAGTTGTGGACCCTCACCAAAAATCACGTTATCAATTGGTGAATCCAGTGGACAGTCCGTGAAGACAGAGGCAGACCCTTGAGCCAAATTAAAGCCTTAACTCTGATGGCATTTGTGAGAGAATAGATTAAAAATATGGGCTTTAATAGCTCTAAAGGCAACATCCCTTCTTGTGCTTCATGCATTCCTACAAAAACCACAACCACTTGCATATTTATATTTCAAGCTTACTTAGCCATAGTGGTTAAACACTATCAATTACATCTCCAGAATGTGATTAATCTGATTTTTTTTTTTTTTTTTTTTAAATCAATAGACAGCATTAAAAAATTATAACCTTTTTCTGATCTTGAGATTTTTCATTCAGGGTGTATGCTTTCTTTAAGGTTGAGAAAGAGTACAATGTATATCATGAGTATGTGTCTCTACATGTGTTCGAGCATTGCAGGACATGCCTGGGCAACATCTTGGATATAATATAACTCTGAGGCAGATTTATTTCAGCCTTCTTTTTCAAGAAAGACTGAAAAAATTTTAGGGTGCAAATCTTTTGCACCCTAAAATCTTCCTATGCATCTTAAGCAATCTGTCGTCTCAGTCTGATAGGTTTAACATAAAAGGCTTATATTTTAAATTAATACACAAGCAATTCAGCAACTGGAAATCTCAAATTTCTCATTAGACTGTTTTTTCTCTTTTAACTTTTAGCTTAAACCTCCATGCCATGTAGTACCCACAGGGAACCCAGGCTGATTTAATATGTGCCGATGTCGGGTGGGTGGGGCTGTCTGATGATAATTGTTTAGATCGCATATGCCCCAAAACTCTAATTGGGTTATTTTTTAAGACTTAGCGCTGCAATTGAAGGACAGGGTAAACTATACAGCACTTCTTGTTCTCTCCAGGCAGTGTTTCTAAGGATCACACTGTGAAACATTTAAGTTGAACATATCAAAGTTAAATTCCAACAGCAATGCCCCTTTCTTTCTAATTCGTCCTGGCCTCCATCTGCTATCTGCTAGACTCATGGCCTTTGGGCTTGTACTTGAAGCCACTCTGCATTCCTCACATACATCCTCTTTCATGACCTATCATCACCAGAAGAAATTTATGGCTGATCATATACATCACATCATTATTGTCTGGGAAAATTCAAATTCAAGTTTTCCCCAGACAAAACTTTTAAGTTTATTTTTTCAGTTTGAATGCCTGAAAGTTAGTATTTTCCTGACGTTTTAAGGAAAAATATTTAGCAAAATAATACTAAAAAGCATTTTTTATATTGAAAGAAATATTAAAAGTGCCTTGTAAAAGGCTTCATTGAATTTAAAGTATTGAACATTTTGTCCTATTAGTACTACAAACTTCATTATATTTTAGTAAGAGCTTATGGGACAGTAAACACAAAGTATTGCATGATTTTAAAGGAAAACGATACAGACTTTCGTTTTTAAAAAAAAATATTTTAAAAAATAATCTCTGAAAGTTTCTTTGCTGTACTAAATAAAGCTAAGCGTAATCAACTATCTTAAGAAGACACCTAATTAGTGAGTTCACTTCTTGTTAATTTAGTCTTAGCGTGAACCCGGATGTTTTATGGAAGCCTTCATAGGTTTGCTAGAAAATAGTAGTGAACAAACATGAAGGCAAAGAAACTCAGCAGACAGGTCAGGAGATTCCTAAAGCAGAGTTAGTTCATAAAACAACATACCAAGCCTTGAACATCTCACCGAGTGATATTGAATTTTCTGAGGTCCCCCTAAAATAATACTATTTTGTGTTACAATAAAATATATTATTTTTATGTGATAATGCAGAGAACACTACAGATGGAGTAAACTTAGGTCACTTTGTTAGTGTTTCTGGCCAACTACTCGTATATGTGGAATTTGATTAATTTTCTCCCAAGCTCCAATATTGAATGTGAGGCTAAGATTGAAAAAAGAACTCTTTATGTGATGGCTATATAAAATTATATATTCAGTTACAATGTTGGGCTTTTAGGCTAAATGACTGAAAGTGTCTTAGTCTTACTTTTCATAATGTTACAAAGTTTTTGCTTATTTTCACTATGAGGAATGCAGTGACTTCATTAGGATATAATGAGGTAACAGCAGCTGGTCAGACAGAGTTTTACCAGACACTAGTGCAAAAAAAGCGGGCTGCTGATAACGCTTCAAGTAAACAATACGATCAGCCTCTGGCTCCCGCTACTTCCTCTTAGACCTTATCTAGCACTGAATTATTTTTCACTTTAACTCACACTCTGCTAACATGCTCATCACCCATTGCCAAAACACACTCAGTTTTATGACAGGGTGCTGGCTCTGGCAACACTCAGGCACTTCTCCATATCTGAATAGTGTTTGTGTATGTGTGTGCAGATGTGTTTGAATTTCAGTGCATATATTAATTTTACTGTCTTTCCCTTGCTGATCATTTGGTATTTTATTTTTTATAGCAAGATTATGTTTTTTTTTTTCAATCATTTCACTTACACTTTTAATATTTGACCTTTAAAATTTCCCTGTAAGTGAGCAAGGGAGCACTCACGCCTCACATTTTTTTACCGTCTTTAAAACAAGCCAACAAACAAAAATTTCCCCAAACCTGACTTGTAAAATGATACTCTGAAGACATAGTATCTGTGCTCAAACTCTCTCTCTCTGTCTGTCTCTTTCCCTCTGTATGTGTATTTCAAAACTAGAGGTACAATTCCATCTTTGATATTGTTATCAGTTCCACAGTGATGAGGGGTGTGTGTGGAAGACCCACTGCAGCTCTGACCTACTTGGTGCAGTGAATGGGCTGCATAGAGGCTGTTTTTATTGAGTGTGCGTGCGTGTGCGCGTATGCGTGTATATGTGTGTGTTTGATAGAGCTCTAGGATGGTGTGTGGACACAGGGAGTGTGAGAAGCTGGGTGTTTTGACAGCTTTAGAGTAGTTCCAGCACAGAGCTGGGGCAGAAGGGGGGGATGAGTAGACCTGTTGGAGGTTTGGGGGAGCTGTGGGGGTGAGAGCAAGGGTCAGTGGGGGAGCGGACAGGAGGGAGATCAGATGAGGGTGAACATGTTCTCCTAGAATGCTACTTGGCCATTAAAATGCTACATGATATCTGGTTCTTGGTGATGGATAAACTCATGAGATCACCTGAAACGCTTCAGATGGACCTTGCCTGTGCAGTAATGAAAACAATATTTTTACTTTACACCAGCTAAAGTAAACAGATAGAGTCTTTGAAACAAACAAAAGGCAGAAATTCAATATAAATAATGCAAACAAGTTTGCAAACTATAAAGTTTGTTGTTAGCCATGTATCAGCTACAGTGTTTTGCAAAAATATTCATCCTTTTTCACAAAATTCCCAAGTATCTTATTGAGATTGTAATTGGTAGACCAAAACAAAACTTATTTGTAAAGTAGAAGGTGAATGATACAGCACAACTGACCTACTACGACTGTTCACCGAAACTGAGCAGGGAGAACAATAGTCAGAAAAGCATCTAAGAGGTCCATGGTAACTGCAGAGGAACTGCAAGATCCACAGCTCAGGTGAGAAAATCAGTCGAGATGACAACGATTATTCATGCACTCCACAAATCTGTTGTCATCGAGGAGAGGCAGGAAGTGTGTGCGGTACATTTTGAGCCAGGTAGGCAACTTAGCAAATAATGAAAGAAGGTGCTCAGTTGAGCCCAGAATGTAATCTTTTCCCCCCTCATGTAAAATGCTATGCACAGCAACAAATGAACCCTGCACCTACACAGTGAAACATGGTGGCGGCAAGATCATTCTTTAGGTATGCTTTCTTTAGCTGGGACGTGGCAGCAGGTGAGACGTGATAGAAAAATGGATGGATATTCACCTTCTAACAGCTCAAAGTATACGGGTGGAACTACAGTGTATCAGTTTAGATCAAAGCATTTCAGTGTTTTAGAACAGTGAGGTCAAAGTATAAGATTAAATCCACTTACAAATTTGTAGAACTTGAAAATTGCTGCTCATTGATGCTCTCCATTCAACATAACTTAATCTATTCTTCAAAAGAAAAGACTTGCAAGTGATTTTGGACCAAAAAGTGTTTCTAGAAAACTAAATAATCAGAACAGGTAAACAGAAATGGATGCCACACTTTCCAGACTTTTGCTTTTAATAAATGTTGAAAACTTTTAATCATTTACTTACACTTTGCAATAATTGTCATAGACTGGGTCATTTTTTGCTTTAAAATCATAATTTTTTGTGTTCTTGTTGTTTTCTATTCACCATTTTCCCGAACCAGCGAATTGTTTCCTTTTTAAAAGGTCACAAAATGACCCTGAAGTATGTTAGAGATGTCTATTTTATTTTTTCCTCACACAAATATGCATTTCTTCTCCAGCCACACATTCATTCACAGTTGGTCAAGCATTAATGAGCCATTTTTAAACTGATATTTAATTTAACTAAATCAACTTTAGGGCGTGACCTTTTCAGTTTGACCCACGGGAAAATTGGGTAGCAATAAAGACACTTTTTATCCCAACACCAAAATGCCAAAGAATGACCACAGCTCTTTAATCTCAGCCCGGTGTAAAATCTATGGGAGCACATGTCCCACTCAGTCCATAAAAGAGCGATAAAGCCGATGGGAAAAAGAAGCAGCCTTTTTTGTCCCACTGTAGCTGAAAAGGCCAGACATCACCTCAGACTGTGCGGCTCAAGAGTTCTCACAGAAGTTCTGCTCTCCAACAAAAGGGGCTGCCTGTCCACAGCTCTAAGCCCTCTCAGTGGCAGCGGTGCTGAACCCCTGCTTTCTATCAGCATTCCTGCCCATCTTTCATGCTGTTCTTTTCTGACCATGCCAGCTAGGTCAGGGGGCAGCATTTTCTCAGGGTTACTAGACAACATTGGACAAGGAGATTAAAAAATAGAAATGCCTAGCAGGGCATTTAGCTTCAGCCCTGCTTATTTTGATGCTGATTGTAAAAATTGTTTGCCATGCAGCTATTATTGTAATAAGACATGCATATTGTGAGCAAACAGGGATGCAGTGAATTATGCAAACAAGTCACCTGTCAAAAAAATCAATTTTTTGGTGTGCTATAATATGACAATTCTTTATTTAGTAATGACAGTTTGACATGAACACTAATCCACACCAGGATCTGAACAAAAATGGAAGCTGCTGTTGCAGTGAACTATGCCAGTTGATGTCTCCTTTGTTTCCCTGTGATCAGTACCAGTATCTGCCAGTAGATGTCTGTCTTCAGTCTTACTCAGATATGTGAATAAAGTTAAGAGATCCTCTAAACAAGATGCACATATGCCCAAACACTGCAGGATATTCACAGGTAATTATTTTAGGTCACAATAAAAACCCCACATACATATTTTATTGAAAGCTGCTGTTTTGATTTGATTAAACCACAGATTAAATAAATGCAGCATTCCTCGCCTGTAAGCAATTTTTGTTGCCTGGTGACAAGGAATTTTTTTTTTTTCTGTTGTTTTGGTGCTGCTTAACATTCCAGAAATTAATTCCCGGATCCTAGGAAGGGACTAAGAAAATGCGGGACTTTCCCGGATCCAGTCAATGATCTGCCTTTTATGTGCGACTTTGCTGGATTCACCATAAGTAACTTGTTGCTATGGGGTAGTTGCTGTGAATGAGTGCTCAAAATAACCATAATGCCATACAAATTCCTCGACTTTGCCTGTGAATGATAGCAAAGGATGCTACCTGTTATTTACAAAGTGATTGTTTCCTGCTCCCCACTTTTCTTTGAAGCCTTGAAGTGTTTAAGAGGGACCACATACATATATCTGAGACATTGACTACAAGTGCTACATTCCTTGTTTTAAGTCAAATAAATGCGGCATTTCATTTTGAAGTCAAGGTCCCATAATCTGGTGGAAAATTCAGAGCAGCCATCTTCTAGGAAATTTCACGAATCCACAAGGATAAGCGTCTTAGATAATGGATTAATGGATAGCTAAACATACAGTCATATTTTTAAAATTATGTCATTAAAATGTTTTATTGGTTTGGTGTGACATTCTAGTCTTAAATTAAAACATCAGTTGTAGTGTAATTAATTTATATTATGTATTTAACTTTGAGAATTAAGTTACAGAAATAAGTAAGCTTTTCAATAGTACTCTAATTTATTGAATGTGACTGTAGATACTAAGATGAAGAAAAACAAACAATATTTTAAACATACATGAGGATGGGTTGCTGTCTTTAATGACTCAGTGCAGTCTGTCCTCAAATAACTGCATGATATTGCAACAAGGACTGAATTAAAATGTATGACTTTGAATCTGTCTCTAAGATTGGGTAGATATCTTATATTTGTGTACACTTAAATCTTTTTGTCTTGCAAAGTGACCGAGGTAACATTTATTATGGATTGGGGCTACCTAAATAAACTGAGTTGAGCAGAATTTTTGTGTATTAAACTGAAAGACCCCTTTCATATATCTTTTAATCAATATGAGCCTGAAGAACACTACTTGATACGTTTTAAGTTTCAAGACAATTATGACTTCGGTATTTTAAATAAAAGCAAACATTAAGGTATGGTTTTATTTTTCTTTATTTAGTGGATTTCGTCGAACAACCGATGTTAGCAGAAAACTTCAGTTTCCTACCAAACATGAACGCCTCACAGGATGAGTTTGGCGTAGTGACGCAATGCCGTGGGGGCGTGTCTCTGGTGAAATCAGCTGGGGCAACAACAACACAAAGGGGGAGGGCGGCTCGGCTCAGACTCTAGAAATTGGTCGACAAGTTATGCTCGGATTTAACTCGGAAAAGCGTGCGCGTGGAAACAAAGCAGCACATCATACGGGCGAGAGTCGGCAATAGTTGAGCTTAGAGAGAGGCGGATAAGGAGGTAGCACCACGGGGAAGTAAGAGGAGGAGGAGGAGGATGTTTCAGGGCAGAGGTCCTGTCCGCAGCTTTCTGTGCTACTTGACAAAGAACGGAATCAGCGCGACTATCTTTTAGTTCTTCGTGCGTCTCTGTCCGGTTTGAGTGGCCGGCTGAACCCCCAGCAGACTGGCATGTGGGTCAACTCCGGAACCGTCGGAAGGTAGGGACCCCCTCCTGCAGCCAAACCGAATCACATGCCCCTCTGTCGATCTGTCTTGTGCACAAAGCAGCCCTCTCACCACGTTTTCAACATTAAAAAAAAGTGCGAATAATTATCTTTTTATCGTTTTGAAATGCATTCATTCCCAGTTATTCAACTGTAATATATGTAGTTATCCAACTGCAGGCGGTTTACCAAACGTAATTATGTATTATATAAGTGGGACATTTCATTGATAAATTATCGGCATTTATTAGATTCAGCACGTGCTGCAGAGACCGTTAAATTATTCGGTGTTATTGTGAAGCGGATGGGCTTGGCTCATTACGCAAGACTCCTCATCGCATCACTTGGGATGGATAGGCTTATGCACCTGCTTTGTGTTGCATCTGAAGCCTGTGTGTTTACGATGTAGGAGGAAAACAATGGGCTGCCTGGTTTATTGATTCGCTTAAAGAAATGAATGAACCAGGTGGTTATGAATGGGGAGCTCATGAGGTTCTTTTCATTGATGAGTATAGCCGTGCTACACCAGACTATTTACTGAAACCATGCGGATCACAACTGGGGCGACAGATAAATCTTGCAAGACGCACACCTATTCTTTGCAGCATGTACAGATACTGGCATGCTGTAATGCTGATCCTTGGGCTATGACGCCATCAGAGAGATTGTGTTACGCAGGTGGGTGAGTGGCCGATGAAGAAGCCTCTCACTTCCACCTGGACATAAATAAATAATATTCTCTGTGTTTCTCTGGCCATATTTTCGCTTCCCGTCAGGAGCAGATTAATCATGTCTCGAGTTTTGGAGTTGCATAAATATTTGGCACAAACAGATTATTGCGCAATCCTTGTATTTTGGCCAATTAGGACCTGTTTTTTTTCCCTCATGAAAAACATGCCTGATAACGGACTCAATGTGATCGTAGCTCATCTCACTTTGTGCAACATCAAATAACATTTTTTACTTTGTGCAGTTGTGATCGTGGTCCAAAATAAACCCGTCCCTGACGTCTAAGCACATACTCACTGACTTTGAGATTAAGGTACAATTTGGCCAGAAATTCATAGCCATTTCATCAGCACTCAAGTTAATGAATCAAAAGATCGCAGCTATCATTAGGTGCACTGCCTGGCAGATTTGTAACAGAGCTACCTATTGTTCTGATTAGGCATTAAGCTTTGACTGTGTCAACAGCTTTGAGATAACAATGTGCTGCACTCACAAACCCACATGGAAGAGTGAGCCTGCATTACATGGCTGGCTTGAATGTTGTGACCCTTGAAATAGGCTGCTGTGGCAGACACACAGAGGTAATAGGGCTTCAAATTGTGCACATGCTTTTTTTTTTATGTGTATGCTATTTAGTGCTGTGAATACAGATGACCAGAAAAGGATGAGTCAGATGGATTCACTCCTAAATAATATTTGATAATTAAGGTTCAGATTAATTTGTTTACATGTTATACAGTATTGTATCTGATTCACAGGGCCTCCTCAGGTATTCTTACCACTTCAATTTTCCCTGTTTGGTCACTTTGCAGCTACAGACTTTATTGTTATTTAGATTTTCTGTGGTAGACAAACAAAGAGTAGTGCCTAATTATGAAGTTGAGCAAAATTGAGCTTCTTTTTTAAGCATTTCCTCCAAATAAAAATCTGAAACAAGTTGTGTGTATTAAACCTCTTTTGCTCTATGCCTAAAGAATATCCAGTGTACTTCAATGAACTTTTCACCCTGCAAAAACCCTCCTTATCGTATAAACCAACCCTTCGCATAATCTTAAATAGACATTGCCATCAAGAAACCTGGTGGTGGACATTGGTCAGAGTTGATGCAATGATTGACAGAGCTAAATAAATGGCAATCTTGAAGTAAAACCTGCTAAAGTCTGCAAAACACACAAGACAGAGGTGGAGGTTCACCTGCTAGGACAATGATCCAAGCTACAGCGGATTGATTATTTAAAATTTTGGTGCCAAAGTCCAATTGAGATGTAAGTATTGAACATTGCTTTTGGCAGAGCCTTTTTATCCGGTGTCATAGCTAGAGCTATTTTGCAAAGATTTCAGTATCTACATATGCAGTTGTAGAGGCTGCCACACTTTTCAGATTTTCTGTAAGATACAAAGGGACCATATTCTTTCACTTTATCAATATGCGCTGTTGTTGTTCTAGTTTTATTTAAATAGTGCAATGACAGCAGTCTAAAAATAATTTCAAAGAATGATACTGCTACACCCTTGACTGTTGTAATTTTCATCAGCGGTTAAAAAAAATAGGCGCAAAAGGAAGAGATGTATGCAAAAATAACCTCCTAGACATTAGAGTGCGGAACAGAAGGGAGGTAAACAAACGAATATAGCACAAGAGATGAGAGGAAAGAGTAGGTGGAAAAAATGGACAGGGAGAAGGGAGGATGAGCAGAAGGAGGAAGGAGAAGACGATAGGGAGGGAGAGAAAGGAAATGAGGGCATTGAGAGGAGCCCGTCTGTGTTTACACATTATTGCTGCTATGGGAAGAGAGGAACTTTCTTTTTTCTCTAAACCAGACTGATATGTAACTGCTCCAAATATTAATAATAATAATAATAATAACAAAAAACATTTTCATTTACTGTCACATAGATGTAGAGATAACATTGTCTGCCCCTGGCTGGTCTTATTGTTGCCAGTACCATCTGCATAGTGGGTCAGAATACGTACATGCAGGCGTGTGTGTATATGTCTGTTCTCGTGTGTCTGAGTCTGAGGTCTACTGTCAGCCATCCAGGGAGTGATGCAGCAGCTATGAACCAGGTTATGTAACCAGTCTGAGCCAGCTGTGCCTGTGGCAGCCACTGTCTCCAACATATACTCATGCATCCAGGCACACACTATCATACACACCTGAAGAGCTTAGAAGTTTGTGAGGAGAGATAATACCTTCGATTCAAGACAGAAAAAGTTGTTTAAACAAAAAGATAGTATTGCACCAGAATATAACGTTTTCCACTGTTACTTTCTTGCACCTTCGACTCTGCAGTCATTCCTGTGGTACTGCAAAGTGGCCCATGCATCAAATGAGTGTTTGATGTCTTCGGGTGACAGGAGCAAAGGCTGGTGTGATCTTTAGCGCCAAGAAAGTTGACAAACAAGCTGTGAATGGATGCAGGGTTTAGGATGAGCGGCCGCTGACAGTGGATCACTGAAGTTGTTACATAACAGAGAGACGGAGGACAGGCAGGTTGGGACAGCGTGGGAGGGATTTTTGCTTAATGCCATTTCTTGGTTACAATTCAGGAAAGTCTGAGCTTAGAGACTTACTGAAGGAAATGCAATGTGGATATTGAACCTGGGAAATAAAAATGGGAGGAGAAGAGGAACACACTGAAGTGACGTAAAGGGTGAAGAATCAGTGAGCTGGAGCATTACTTGGAAATGTAATGCTTGGAAATGTAATGCTGTAGGAGCATTACAGCGGAACCTACTCAGGTTCCTACAGGAACCTGCTCAGCTGGGAAGGCCTCAGAATAGAACAGATTTTTAAAGTAATTTTGTATGCAGTGAGAGGTCAGAATGATTAAAAACTGCACATCATCTAATAAAGCCAGGCTGGCCTTGAAAGAAATCTGCAATGAGATACAAATTGTTCCCATTAAGTTACAATTAAAATCTTAATAAAATGTTTGACACGCCAGAGTAAACTGCATGTTTATATTTGTAGCTATTGTCACCTATTTGCCCACTAAATACAGAGCCACATTTTACCATTGAGCCTCTTTGTCCTTGCAGACTGGCTTACTGCCTTGGTTAGAGCCAGGCAACAGATAAAGTCTAGACGCCTGTGAAAAGTTCACTACAGGTCGCTGACTGAAAATGAAACCTGATCTCTCCAGCTTCTCTGTCTGCTGCTCTGCTCTGTTAACACTGCCTTTCTGCCTCTGCTCATTTTTCACTCATGAATAGAAAATAAATGTTAAACTCTGAGCATGCATGAAGCCGAATGAGTGAATTGTAATTGTGCAACTGCAAAAAAAAGTCTTCATGCCTCTTGGTCTTTTCCATATTTCATCACATCTACAAACTTTGATGTATTTTATTGGGGATTTATATCATAAAGCAACACAAAGAAGTTCAGAACATTCAAGTTAAAGGAAATTGCTGCATGATTTAAACATTTACTTACACATCAAAATGTAAAAATTGTATGCTCCATATATATGCGCTCCTAAATCTTATATTTTTACTTATTCATCGTTGCAAAGTAACTCAATATGAGTCAGATTGGATGTAGAGCTGTGTTAAATTTAAATTTTCTAGTTCTGACACAAATTCCATTCCCAATTTGATTTAGATCTGGGCTTTGTCTTGACTGGTTATAATCCTGAATGTTTTATTTTTATTTTTATCTAAGCCATTGCATTGCAGCTTTGTCAGAGGGATCATGAGAAGAGAGACATCCATCCCTGGTCCCAGGCTTTTTGCAGGTTCCAACAGGTTACTTCCCAGCTTTGCCCTTTACTAAGCTCCATCAAGCCTCTCATCAACTCTGACCAGTTTCCCTGTCCCTGCTTTAGAAAAGTAACCTTACATGTGTCACCAAGGAGCTGATGTCCTGCTGGGGATGGTGATGTTCAGGGGCAGTTTTCTGTCACATAAAAAATATGTGCTATTTCACAGTACAAGTCACTGTATCTGTTCAAACACAGTGCACCACAAGTTTGGTATTATATGTTGACTTAATGCATGGCTGAATGTTTTTGGCCTAATGTGCAGTCCCAGATGTGGTTGATTGGTAGGATCTCTTGATTCCCCTGCAGATAGTGTTTGTATCACATCACCACACCCTCACTACCACCCCTTCTGGTTACATCACTGCGTGGATGGCCCTAAGCTCATCAGCACACTCGGGCACACGCACTCTCATATGCAACTTCCAGGCTCAAAAGGGTAGCAGTAAAGGACTATAGACTATACTCTCATGTCACATCTTTCTTGACGGTACATGAGAAAATTGTGATTTACAAAGGAGAGAGACTCATCAGCAGTAAAAGCTGTGATTTGTTCCCTTGTGCAGCCTTGGTTATTGCTGGTCTTGCCCTTTTGATCCCCGTTGGCATGACTTAGTGACTCTAGTTCTGCGCCCTCTCTTGTGGAGAGATTAATAATTCCTTCCCTGTCTTTTATTTTCAGCAATTTTCTTGGCTTATCTACTGTCACATAGAAAGCACAAGGATCTAACCATGATAAACAACCCCTTTTCCTGCTGTGTTCCAGAGCCAGCAATATTTTCCTCCAGTCTCAAGTGTCCTTTGAACCATGGGAACAACACAGAAGCACTTGTACACTTGTTGCTTTCATAACTAGTTGTTCATCTCATCTTTTCCCATAACACAAAGAGAAATGCTGCTTTGGCAGCTGCCTTCAAAATTTGGCAGGCTGCTGTTGGATAACTGCAAGGTTGCGTTTCTCTTTTATTGCCTCTTCTGTCTCCCTGTACTACGTGCCTCCAAATGTGTCACAGCCACACAGGTGCCAAAGGAAAAGGGATATTTATAACTCCCTAAGTCATATTAAGGCAACACGCCTGAAAGCACACCTTTCATTAACCCTTTCCCTTCTTTCCAGATAGATATGTGTGACATCTTCACATCCTGGTGGAGGTGATTTGACACCCCTTAGAAGGAAGTCTGTTACCCCAAAGTGTTAACATCGAAAGTTTTCAGGTCTTTAAGTAAAAGAGCAACACCAACTTTTGCAGATAGAATGGAAATACCTTTCATGCTAGAATAGCAGGTCATGCCTGGATAGCAGGACACATGGTTCACATGTCTGATGAGTAGTGGCCATATTTAGCTACTGGTGTCTGTCTCTCCTGGGCTGGACTGTGCTGGCATCTGCATCAATGTAATAACAAGCAAAGGCCTTTATGAATGTTTCAGTTGCTCTATTTATGGGGTCCCGCTGTGGCTCTTGGAACGACTTGCAATGACGGATGGGCTGACTAGATGATTGCAGACTTTGAATGTGTTTGTGATGTGACGTTTTTTTTTTTTTTTTTTTGGCAGTCATTAAGTGTATTCCTTCAGGAAGTCTTTAAATGGGCAGTATTAGTGAGTGTTTGGACATGTTAGAAATGTTTGTAAGCTGTTTAATGTTAAGGGGATTTTGATAAGCTCTTCACAGCGTTTGTTCAGTTTAAAAGAGGAAGTCGGCCGAGCTGTACATAACTGCTTCCTCTTTGGGTTGAAGTTAAGCTGACAGGTGGTCACTCAGGTATTCCCAATTAATTTTTTCCTTTTACCCTTCAGTACGTAAGTAACTGGGCCAATTTTGTTGAGTAAAGAAAAAAGTGTTCGAATACCTTTTTCCCCATTTTGTTAAAATTTATTATTTTTGTTTTGCTTGACTTTATCTTTAAAACACAATAAAGATTTGATTGAAATATTTTGGGTTTTCTGTACCTGCAAGCCATAATCATTAGTGGCAAATAATAATAATTAAAATGAAACAGCTAAAATAAAAGCTTAAAATATTTTGCTTTGTGAAATGAATCTCTATAAAATGACCGTTTAACTTTCTGTGATGACTGGCAAGGAATATTGCACTTTTACATGATATCGACTTTTTTTTTTAGATATGCGTACTAATCATGGATTGCATTATAATCATTTAGTTCATTCATTAATTTCTATACATTTATCTGACCCAATACTTAAAAATATGGTCTTCAGTAAATTCACATCTTGCTCATGAGTGTTTTCATTTGTCTATTTTCTTTAGGATAAAGTCTTGTACTAGGTTTTTTTCCTCCTTCTTTTCATATGACTTGTTAATTATCAGCTTGTATCATATGTCACTGTGGTTCTAGCTAGATGTATGCAAACAAATTTATAGAGGAAGTGGTTCTTTAGAAATCTTAGCACTTTGTTTCGAACTTTGTAAAACTTAACTGGTGGTTCCCTACATCAATAACTTACTGTGGATCAGAGTTTCTGAATTCTCATTTAGCAAAACTTTGAGAGCTACTATTAGTTTTCAAAGAAGTTGCCATGCTTTTATTGTAAAGGACCTTGACCACTTAAGATACAAAATGGACATCTGTAGTCTTGTATTTTGATAGACAAAGTTAGATATTCTAACATTGTGCTTAGACTAAAGTGAAAATCCTCCTAGCATATCAAAAGGGTGGCAAAGTGGGTGCAGATGGCACAAGGGAAGCTGAGGACAGTGACCTCCAGGGAAGTCTCTCTTTGTCTGTTCATCCATCTCTCTCTCTTTGTGTTGGTACAGAAATAGCTCTGTGGTCTCTGTTACTCAGTCTGTAAGTGTTGTGTTCTGTTGTGGGGTTTGGCAGAAGTCCCTGTACACTGGACAATGGAGCACTGAGGGCTTCAACTATGCATTCCCTTGGCTGGGACTAGGGCGAGAGTTACTGCTCCCAGTGCCCTTTGCTGTCACTTAAAAAATGCATTGTCACTCCATTTGTGATACTTTCTCAAACTTGACATTCATTTCTATGCATATTGGATTAACCCATTTTTTCCTTTTTTGCTCTCCTGTTCTCATGTTCCTTAGGGCCCTCTCCATGGATATAGATACAGACTATGAGCGGCCCAATGTGGAAACCATTAAATGTGTGGTGGTGGGGGACAATGCAGTAGGCAAGACCAGGCTAATTTGTGCCCGGGCCTGCAATGCCACACTCACACAGTATCAGCTGCTTGCCACCCACGTGCCAACCGTCTGGGCCATCGACCAGTACCGAGTATGCCAGGAGGTGGGCACACATACACACACACACACGCACCCCCCACACACAGAAACACTTTGTAGAAAAGAAGCCACAAATAGACAAACCCTTCTAGCATTTTCCTGCAACTAATTCTTTTTTTTTTTTTGCTACATAAAACATTTAACTTTAAATGCCACTGTACATCATGTAGTTTGATCCCATGGTTGTTCCTTTTAAAGTCAGATAACTAATTATTCCTTAAATCAAACGAAAACACAAATCTTGCAAATAAACGTAAGACGTTTGATGTGATTACAATGACATATCTACATTGTAGGTGCTGGAGAGATCTCGGGATGTGGTGGATGAGGTCAGTGTGTCCCTGAGGCTTTGGGACACATTTGGGGATCATCACAAAGACAGGCGATTTGCCTACGGCAGGTGAGACTGCACATGAACACCAAGCCTTAAGCTGTCCACTAGCCTGAACGTACTGACCTAATAACACATCTGATGCTGGACAACAAGGTTAATTACCTGGAAATATTTTAATGCAGCCAAGAGATACATAGGATAGAAATGTCTTGTTTTTTTAATATTGTTTTCTATATTTATACATTCACTGCTGGATGGATCTAATAAAATGTATTTCACTAGATCTGGAAGTTAGGAACCTATGATTAGAATTTAACAAACTTTTCATAATCAGAAATAGATATACAAGCATGCAAGTAAATCTCAAAACAGAACATCACCAAATATATATAGATTTTTTTATTTTAGTAGAGAAATTACCATATTTTCTCACTGCACTAAGAATGATATGCATCAAGGATGTGCATATTTGTATTTATTTGATTGATTATGACATGCAATTTGTATAGACAAAAATTTTTAATATAGCAGAGGTTCAGTCAGAAAAAGATGTTTTCACACAATTGTGGGAACCTTACATTTGAGTTCTTGGAATTGAATCAATTTTCATTTTCAGTAATATTCTAATTTATTGAAAAAACTGATTGCATATTTGTTGTGTAATCTGACAGTTTTTTCTCTTTTGCACTGGACATCCCTTTCAAGCTGTTGCATCCTTCCTCCACAGGAGATGATTGGATGATCCCTGTATGCTCTTGTTAGTTGTTCAAATCTGATTTATTGGCATGAAATGCAGAAGGATTTATTGCTGAAATACAATCAGGAAATGCCACATATCACAGCAAAGTCGCCATGCTTTAACCACAAGACCTCCAAACATAAAATAAAAAACTTGATGATACACCTTATACAACTTTTAACTTTTTTTAGTTAGTACACTGTAGAGAAACAATTGGACCTTTTTCCAGAAAGTAACTCGGTTTTATTTAAGATATTTGTTCTTGCATACAGTTTCATACAATAGATTCTTTCACCAATCAACACAAAGACCCCAAATTTTTCCATAAAATTAAGTAGAATGTGTCAAGGTTGTTTGGAAGGACTTTGCATAAGGTGTCACCTTGTTTCCCTTTATATAAGGGGTTTGTACGTGACACACTTCATTTATGCTTTTGTCAGCTGCATGGAGGTTAGTTTAAGGTTCAAATTTCTACCCCTTTGTTGTGTTTGCCCACTGTTTAAATGTCTGTACATTCGCCTGGGGATCTGCTACTATGTGTGTGTATGTTTGTTGGGGTGCGCTTGAGTGTGTGCACATCTATCCACCCTGTGAGCCTGGAGTCAGCTGATTAGAAACACAGTGCCAGCTCAGCTGGTTTTACCCTGCATTAAAACAACATCAAGCATTCTTCCTTAACCATCGTCCTTTTTTGTTCCCAACTCTGTTTGTCCCCCTGTTTATCTGAGCCAACCTTGCAACTCCCTTTTCTGTGTGCTTACCACCCATACTCCTTCATTAATAAGTCTAACCTCTCCATACAGTTGGCATATAGCTGCTCTTTGACCCTCCTAATACCTGGCTAGGTTTTTCTTGACATAAAACTTAGAAAATCACACTGTCACATGTCTTATTAGAAGGAGTTCAGGAAAACAAGTAGCTGCTGGAAAATAGATTAAACCCAATGTAACTTGAGTCAGCCTTTTTTCCCCCTTTCTTGCAAGTCATCATTGCAACTAATTGTCTTACAATAAGGAGAACAAGATAGATAATTTCAAGCAAACCTGTTATAAATTCCCTCATTTAATCTTAAAAACACACCTGATTTAGGTTTTTCACTTGCAAAGTGATGAACAACAAATAAAGTTCAGTTCTAATTGATTTTTGTGGCATTTTTTGAAACAGTTCACCTAAATCTACAGATGGCAGAGAGGCTACAAAGAATCAAAAAGATCTTATTGTATAAAGTTATTTGTCAATAAAAAGATGCAAAAACAAAACAAAACCAAAAAAACGATAGTATTGAAAATGTGTCATGATATACTAAAGGCAATCATCAACTCTTGAAAAAATATGGAACATGAGTGACATTAGTGAAACCGTATCTTTCTTCATAATAGAAAAATAAGACCTAATCTGGTCAGAGAGACAACAAAGAGCCTTGTTGCAACACTACAATCTAAAATCTGCATTTTATAAGCTAAGACCTTGTGGAAGAATTTGTTATGGTCTGTTGGAGCCACACTCGAACCTTTGGCCACACTTAAATGTGGTGGTGACAAGATTATGCTCTAGGGTTAGTTTTCATCCCATTGAGTTTATATGAAGCTGGATCAAATCATGAACAGTTTTAAATACAAGTCTGTTTAGACCCAAAACCCTCAGCTCTCTACAAAATGACAGATTTTAGTTTTTTGCATAATTTTCAGTCTAAAAATATATCTTAATCAAGACAAGAATAACTTGAGCATAGTTATTCAGGGGAGTGCGGATGAGGGAATTCCTCAGATAGATTTGGAAAATGTCTTCAAGATGGAGCAGGCAAATATTGTTAAGCTAGACAAAGTAGACTGTATGCTGAGACACAAATCTATATATGTAAAATTGTGTGAGCTGCATCATGTGCACCTGGCTAAGATGTAGTAATAATCCTTTGAAAAAGTGCTAATGGGAGCTTGCGTGCCTGTATGTGTGCGTATTGTGATTTAATTGCCTGGTGTGTTATATTATGTCCTTGGGAGCTTTTCAGAGATTATCTGAAAAATAAAGAGGACTGTGGAATCAGAACAGCAAAAAACATCCCAAGTGATTACTTCTTTAGTCTACAGGGGCATGTGCACTTAGCAGTGGGACAGCAGGTTCCTTTCATCTATGTGGTCAATCAAATTAATCTGTAAACTCTCTTCAAGAATTTTCCAAAATTGTTAACAGTAAAACCACATTTCTTCAACAGCACATCCTTTGTTGTCTAATTAAACACTCCATAACTCCTGACGTGTAGGTATTTTGCCCAAGGAAATGAGGCATATTTTACTGTTTTATAATGTTGCTCTCAAGTTCAGTTGATGATTTACCTCACATCCTCTGATAAGTACTGGATTCCTGGCAAATGTCAAAAACTGTAATGTAGTCATATAATTAAATTGTCTCCAAGCCACAAATGATGATTAATGTAGCACAAGTTACATAAGTCTTGAGTATTCTTTTGCTGCTGAGGCTACAAGTCTTGTCCTATGCATTGTTGCAGAGGGTGAGGAGTTACAAATTATTTTATTTTTTTTGCCTTTTCACCAAGAGTTAATGATCCACTCTTGACATTACCTGGAAGTAGACAGACATGCACCTTCTTGTGAGGATTAGAGATCTCCTGCTAAATGCGGCGATCTGCTTGTTCAAACAAATCTGATGGATCTGTTTGAGAGCTTAAATCCAGAACTATTTTTAGACTTCTTTTTCTTGTTGCTTTCAAGGCCTTTTGGAGATTTACCCAACAGAAAGAAAGAGGCTCAAGCCACACAAATAGTTGTGAGGTCTAGTCTCCTCTTGTGAACCTCCCCGTCATCCGCCACACACCTCCTAGCTCTCACATAAGCTTCCTGCTCCCTTGATGCCTTGCAGAAGCTGAACAAGCTTCCTCCTTATGCACTTTGCACAAGTTTTAATGCAAGCTGACATCATGTTGCATGAGTCAGCAGTAGCTCTTTTTTATTTCTTCCTTTTCTGTTCCCATATATCCATCAAAGCCCAAATGCCGTCTTGACTGAGTCCCTACTCATGACAGAGCACCTCCGCCCACCTTTGTCTCTGATGTCTGTTATTTTGTTCGTACGTAAAATGAAGTGTTTTCTCTCTCATCCTTCCCTGTAGGTCTGATGTAGTGGTACTCTGCTTCTCTCTGGCTAATCCCAACTCCCTGCGCCATGTTCGCACCATGTGGTTTCCGGAGATCAAGCACTTTTGTCCCCGCACACCCATCATCCTGGTCGGCTGCCAGCTGGATCTGCGCTACGCTGACCTGGATGCAGTTAATCGTGCAAGACGGCCGTTAGCAAAGTGAGATTCATTCTTGATTAAACATTAACATTCTTTCTGAGACACAACCTGCAATGATGTTGCTTTACTACCTTGCTTGCAAATTGCAAGATATGTCTTATGGTGCAAAAAACTGGCTCGAGGGATTTAAGTGGGGCCTTTTTTCAGTAACAAACCTGTTGAAAATGCTACTTCTCCTTAAGATTGAGATAATGTACAATAGCTCCTAAAAGTGTACATATCACTGCTACATTGACCAATAGGTCTGGTCCTAAATCTCAGACAGTTTTGACTCCAAAGCCGACAAAGAAAATATTCAAGCATCAAACTGGATTTATGCTTACATTCAAGTACGGACTTGCAATGGACTTGACAAACAGAATCTCTGGGGTCTTTTGAAGATGGATGTAGATAGTGGACAAACATTGATAAGTCAAAGTGTTGTAAATAAGGCTGAATATTGAAATTAAATACAAAGGGTTCAATAAAGCAGTAGTTTATGCGCACCTAAACAAACAGGTTATTCCAAGTTTTTAATTTATTGTACTTTTTTCTAACAATTGTGTTTGTTTTTCAGGTATAAATGTCACATGATATGTTGAAATTGTATTAAATGATTTATCAATTAATACAATTGATACATTATATTAATTTGTCAATTGCATCACAAAAACATTTAAATCAGAATGTGAGCACTTTTGAGACCCAATGTAACACAAACACAACAGGCAAGAAGCCAAATCATATGCAAAAATTGCCATTGTAGGACCAATAGAGCTTAGTTGACATGATAAGAGAAGTATATCAACAGTCCAAAAGTTGTTGGAAGTACAGCCACCCATAAAAACTGCTATCACATCACTGTATTGACGTCACTCAGTGTTTGTGTTTTAGAAGCGAGGTGTACATTCCATGTAGGTACAAAAATGTACATAAGCTTGCTTGTCTTTGCATGAATGGTTGTTAATGTATAATCTTGCCCTACCTGTTGACTGAACATTTTCCTTTATGACTCACAGGCCCATCAAACCAACAGACATCCTCCCTCCAGAGAGAGGCCATGAGGTGGCAAAAGAACTTGGGATTCCTTACTATGAGACAAGCATTGTCGCCCAGTTCGGAGTCAAAGATGTGTTTGACAACGCCATCCGTGCAGCCCTCATTTCCCGTCGTCACCTGCAGTTCTGGAAGTCCCACCTGAAGAAGGTCCAGAGGCCCCTTCTCCAGGCACCCTTCCTACCTCCTCGACCACCACGCCCCATAGTGGGCATCCCCGACCCACCGGCCACAGACGGCGAAGGCCCTGACTCCCTTTTCTGTCATCCTCTTTGCGCAGATGTCCTTTTTGTTTTGCAGGGTGGTTCCACTCGTGTCTTTGCGCACAAAGTTTACCTGGCTACGTCCTGCTCCAAGTTCTACGACCTTTTCACCCTTGATCTTGGTGGGTCGAGTTTTGAGGCAATGGGAGAGGAACTGGACGGCAAGGAAAACACAGAGAGTGGGGAGGAAGATGAGCAGAGCAGGAGAGGAGCCAAAGAGCAAGCTGGGCGCACTAAGAGCCTGGACATTGATAAAGATGGAATAGATGGAGGAGTGCAGGGCCTGAACCGACCTCAGCTGCTCCAGCAGGGGTCTTTGAGGACTTCCCAGAGTGATAATGCACTCCCCTCTCGAGCACAGTACTCAATGGGAGCAATGGGGACAGGTCGAGCCCTTTCTGGATGGGGAAGGGGGTTTCTCAGTGTGTGTCTGGAGCATGTTGATGATCCCATGACTGGACGACCTCGTCTGATGACTGTGGTTGCCATGGATGCACTTATTCAGGAGGAACCATTTAAGGTTATTCTAAATTGTTTGCGTTGCTAGTGGTTAATAAAGGTTAATGCATGATTTAGCTAAAAGAACAAATATTAGTTTAATATCTTTTTTCCCCCTTTGTCATAAAATGAAATGAAATCATTGTTTGAACTCTTCACTTTGTGTTTATTTGGCTTTTCCCTATCTGATATAAAATTTTTTTTACCGGGAACACCTAGCTAGAACAAAACTAGCAAAAACAGAAGAAATGTATGTTTTTTTTTTTTTTTTAACAAGACTCTTTCTGAATGCTCTGCACTGTGCATTAACTGCTCTTTAAGTTTTCAGTGTGTTTGACCTCTGGGTTTGCTGCATTTCCAGGCAGTGCTTCAGTACCTCTACACAGGCAGCCTGGACGAGAGTCGAGGCGATCTGATGCAGGTGGCCACCATTGCAGAGCTGCTTGAGGTGTTCGACCTTCGGATGATGGTGGCCAACGTTTTGAACAGAGAGAGTTTCATGAACCAGGAGATCACAAAGGCCTTCCACGTCCGCAGAGCCAATCGAATCAAAGAGTGCCTCAATAAAGGGACTTTTGCTGGTAAACCGCTTCAGCCACTCAATGCTGCAATTTTTTGTGTAGCATTTGTCTTTCTAGATGTGATGCCCCCCATGTTGCATCTGTCTCTTTGACTGAGTCCTTCATAGTCATCTTTTGACTTGATGACTGTTTTGCCAGTCTGCTTATTTTGTGTTTCTCTACCCCATACACTGTCTTATTTGTTTTGTGTTGTGTCTCCTTTTAGTGTTGTCTTTGCCTTTTCTGAGCAAAACTTGACTTTCACCTCTCTATGCTGTCAGTGTTCTATTTCTGATCATAGTGATCATTGTTCCCATAAAACTCATATGAGTTTTGATTGAATAAATTAATAAGAATGTATCTAACAATGTAACAGATTTTTTGGGACAACACAGCCCTCTTTACCAGACTTCTTCAGTGTTCTGCATAACCCACCACCCTGCATTTGGTTTCCTTCCCATACAATGAGTGGAGAGCTGTTGCGTCTCCCTGTCAATTTATCTTTCTGTCTGTCTACCTGTGTCCATGTCGCTCTGTGTGTCTGTCTGGTCCTCTTGCTGCCCGTGTGCGTGTCTGGACGTCCACCTCGTCTGTCTTTTCCTTTCTGTAGTTTGGGCTTCTGTGGCATTCCACGAGATGAACGCTCTTTTCCCACCCCGGTTTCAGATGTTGTGTTCCGGCTGGATGACGGCTGCCTTCCGGCCCACAAGCCCCTGCTCATATCCAGCTGTGACTGGATGGCCGCCATGTTCCGTGGCTCCTTCATGGAAAGCTACATCGAGGAGGTGAGATTGTCCAGGGAATACAGACCTTGGAGATATGGGTACTTTCAGTTTTGGAATGGAATGTAATTAGATGTCTCAATCCTAAATCCTGAAAAATTGAGAAAAAAGGAAAGGAAGAACTGCCTTTATAAAGAAAAGGTGCTGTTGACATTATGTTACCCTGAACAACCAAAATGTTTGAAATCAATTAAACTGAATTTTTTTTCTAAAACATAAACCTGAGATTAGTTTAAATTTAGATGACTAAAATGAGTGTTTTCAAGTATGAGTGTGTGCATGCATGGTTGTTTGTCCAGTGTGTCTCTGTATGCTCTGCATTGGACTGGTGACATGTCAAAGGTGTACCCTACCTCTCCCTCAATGACCTCAGAAGACAGATACCAATCCCCATGCAAGTCTGCAAGGATAAGTAGATATAAGCAATGGATGAATTGATGGATAAAATATGGTTACAAATATTCAACCAATAGGAAATAATTAGTACCCTCTCTGTAGCTTCAGTCAATAACAAGGTAAATCAAAATATAACTCCCTGTGAGGGCCTTTTAAAACCTATTCTGGTAATTTTCTATTACCAAGTTGTTGTTACAGATTGATAAATAAGAACCTCAGAAAACCTCTTTCACTCATGGAAAAGGTTGCTGCAGTTGAAAAGTTAGCTCACACGGAGTTATAGTACACAGTTTGCAACATCTGATAACATGTGGGTAAAGGTTAAGGAGTTATTGGGATTAGGTTAATATTTTTGGTTACCTAAACCACACATATGGTTCTCTATCAGATTGACCTACTAATCTTTGTTTCACTCTCGGGTGGTGTTAAAGGTCTGTAAATAACCACATCTCTCGATGACTTAAACACGTAATGTCCAGAGATAAGAATTTATGAGTTAATGCATTTACACACAATTGACTGCTTTTGTTAGTCTTTGCCTGATAAAAGACTTCAGATGTTTTTTTTTTTTACCTTAAATTAAACTGAGGCACATGTCTTTGTGAAAATCTGTTTCACCAGGGTGAGAAAACAACTTGATTCACACGTATAAAAACATCTGCATAGCAGTAGTTCTGACTTCCTGTTTCTATTCTCAGAGGCCATGCTCTCTATCTCAATAAAAACCACAGACAAATTGGTGCCATGGGCTTTGTTTTTATGTGGTGGTCTGAGATCTTAATGTTATGTTTGCTGTGTGAAGTGTCCATATTGTTGAGTTGTAATAGATTAGCCGTATTTGGAAACATTGAAAAAATTACACAAAGGCTACAGAACAATGACAGCTTAAAAAGGCTGTTTCTCTTAAAACGTATTCATTGAAGAAGAGTATCTTCACTGAAACCAGTATTTCTCAAGATGTGTCACCTTATGTGTGCTCATCCCTCAGGCTCAGCTTCTGGTAAGGCATGTGTGCCTGACCTGACCTAACCTCAAAGGAAGTTGAGGGCTGTCTTTAAGTTGAAGTTCTTCCGACTGTGTTACGCAACAAGATCTCACAGTCTCTTTTCAAAGGCTGTCAGTTGAGGTTACAAGGATTCATGTGTTCAGAATAACTATAAATAAATTTCAAACACTTTTGAATAATTTTGTTAAAGTTTAAAATTATGATGGAAACTATAAATAAATCTGCTTAATAATAAGTAAATTATATGTGTATTTTTAGTTATGTATTTTATTTTCTGGAGTCATGAGCTTTACTGTTAAGCAAACTATGATTAATGTTAAAATTATTGTTAAAAATAGTATTAATGGGGCCCTGTCAGAGTCTTGTCTTGAGTCTGATAGAGAATTTGCAGAGGAAGTTAATCTTCTTGTGATTGGAAGGAAGCCTTGAAACGTCACAGACAAAGATAAATATGCAAAATATCAATGGAAACATGCAAACAGCTCGTCAGGAATTAAAAGAATTGCCAGAATGCCATAAATAATTTTCCATTTATAGAATATTTTTTGACATGCAACCGTTTAAACTAGTATGAAGACAAAAACAGACAATTTTTGTTAGTGGACCTTCTTAATTGAATTAAATCCCTTTTAAATGTAAACTTATCAGCAGCATAAACAATTAATTACTTTAGAAGTCATGTTACAGTTTATTTGCCGTTAATCATGTCGTGCCGCTGAAAACATAATTCTTGAAATCAGAACGAGGCTGCCCACAAAACTTTATACATCAATATCAGCCAAAAGTTAGCAATTAGAATGCGTTCTGTTTCTATGTCAGTTTGAGTCTTCTCTGTTGAAACTTTAAACCACACAAAATATATTTTTAAAACAGAAGCAGAAGTTTACGACATGGTTACACAGTGTAGTTTCTCAACCCAGACACTCAAATTAACTGTTTTCAGTGCTGAACCAAAGGGGGTCAGTGTGTTGCGAATATGCTATGTCATGTAGGTAACTAGATATGGTCAAAGCTTCATGAACTGAACTCTTCATAATCATCCTCAAAACCACAAATTAAAACAATCTTCTTTTAAATGACAAATCAGCTGTTTGTCTTTTTGCTTAAACTACAAACTAGTTAATATGCTTTTCATTGGAAAGTGCATGGCATTCATATTATTTGGTCTACACATTTAAACTTACAAATACGCATGTATGTCACAGTTTTAGCAAGTTCATTTAGGTCAGTAGCTGAAGCTGTAAAAACACTGCAGTCTTTACAGTCAAAACAAGCCTGCAACATCTGCTTTGACTCATCAGTCCACTTCCTTACAGTCCTAACAACAGACAGAGGTTCTACGTTTTTGCCTGTAGATTACAATGAGATGAAGTAGATAGTGATCAGAGAATCCTAAAGCTGCGTGAGGAACTGCACAGTTTGCTGCTTTGCAGACTTTGTAGCAGTGATTCAGTGTGCTTGTCTCTCTTAAGTAGTTCATTTGAGAGGTTTGTGCTATTAAAATCCCCAAGAACAATAAGGAGAGTCTGGAGCTTGATGTTGTATCCCCTGTCTGTGTCTCCAGTAAATCCCACAGAGAGCCTCCATGTTTCCAACCAGGATCTCAGAATACTCTCTGGGTCGATGAAAAACTGCTCAGAGAACTGCCTGATGCTTACGAATTGCTCTCTCGTGAAAGGAACCGTATCTTAGCAGCAAATGTAGAAAAAATGCACAATGCGATCGAGTACAGTACCAAGGCAGCCATCTGCAGAGTCATCATGTCGGTTATTATTACATTTATTTCTTAGTTCTTTCACTAAAGAACTAAACATTCAGGTCACTTTTGACCTGAATGTTTAGTTTTTATTTTGTTACTTTGCATCTGTAGGTCATCACAGATGTTTGTCTGACATCTGTGTATTAACATCTAATACTTCTGCACTTTAGTCTTACTATAAATATTTTTCTAATTTAGCATGTAGTAAACTAATGGTGGAATTCTGAGAACAAAATACCATTTGTATAGATTACAGGTCTTATTTGTATATGTCACTACATCTGAGTCCATTCATTAAAGCAACCGGTTGCTTAGCTAGAGCTTTAAACTATAGAGACTACCTTTCTCTGGGACCAGAGACCACACCATGCTGGCATTTCCTTAATTGTTTATGAGAGTGAAGACTGTAAAGTGACGGAGTGGGTAGACTCAAAGACCTCCTGGGGGATCATTCTATCGTAATGGTTTACTTTTACCTTCCTTCCATTTCATTAGCTGCTGATGAATTGGTTATATGTAATGTAATGAAACTGTGACAATAGATCCTTTTCAGAGGAGTGTATAGTATGTAATGAACAAACATGCACGACAAGGACTTAGAACCATTGGGACCTGTTTTTTTTTTTCAGCACTTCATATTTTCTATTTATTGCATTGTATTTGCATTGCACGCAATTGCATTAATGTACAGAATTTTACAGTTTACCCCCATCTTCTCTTGCTGCTATTATATTATAGGTATCGATTCCTAACACCAGTACAGCATGTATGCGTGGAGTGCTTGAGTTCCTGTACTGTGGTCTCCTGACACCGTGTCCTGGATTGGAGCCCATGGAACTAATAGTTCTGGCCAACCGTCTGTGTTTGCCACGACTCGTTGCCCTCACTGGTAAGTATTTCTGTGTGGGGTGATATAAACACAGCAGAGTCTAAACCCTCTTCTTTGTCCCCTACCAACTGAATGCAATAGAACATTGTTTTATTGTTAAGATTCACATTTTGAGAACTTAATTTTATAACTTTTAAGAATAATGAAAACCTTTACCTCTAATGTAGTTTAACACAAAAGATTAAGAAATTACTTGTCAGTGGTGCATGCAACTAGAAAACACTTACTTTATTCTCTTTAACTTTTTGCCTCTTCAGAGCAGCATGCTGTGGATGAGCTACTGCAAATGGCAGTGAAAGGAGTGGACATTGATGGACAGGTGCTAGCTTACCTTGAAGTTTCACAGGTGTGTTTTGACTTAAAAGTGCATTTATGTAGACAATAGTTTGCAGTCATGTATGGTGAATTAGTTTGTATTCATTTCATACAGACATACATTAGTTTTTTATTTCTTTTGAGCAGTAATACTTTCTCTTTTTTTCTTGTCACAGTTCCACAATGCCAAACAGCTTTCTACTTGGTGTCTTCATCACATCTGCACCAATTATAATAGCATCTGCCGCAAGTTTCCCAAAGACATGAAGGCTATGTCTCCAGGTACACTGCAGTCAACTTGCTCTCCTGTCCTGGTTGCCTTCCTCTCTAGAGTCCATTTCATTACTTTTCTGTCATTCTGAAATTTTAGTTTCAACTAAAATGTAGAATGCAATTTCTCTATATTCAGGAATTTCATTAGCCTGTTACCTTAAATCAGTTACAAATGATATTTGCACAAACAGCATTTTTGAGGACAAATTTGCATTATTTCTTGCAGAAAACCAGAGGCATTTTGAGAAGCAGCGTTGGCCTCCTGTGTGGTTCTTGAAGGAAGAAGATCGCTACCTGCGTTCTCAAAAGGAGCGTGAACGCGAGGAAGAGATCCTGCGCAAGCAGCACACCAAACGGGGTTGGTGTTTCTGGAGACACCCGTCTTCCTCTCCACACGTCTCCTAAGGGGTTTTCCACGTCTAGCTCTTGGATCTTCCCCTCAGCGGAGGCTAACCTGTGGATTAGCAAATTCAGAGGAGAATGGTTGTGATCCCTCTATCTGTGGAGAAATAACTCTCAGTGCTAGTATTCCTGAATGTTTGCATGCTCGGGAGGAGTGTATGTGCCTCTTAGTGGGAGTGGGTCGCCACACAATTGTGTTTTGGTGGTGGGACAGATTGGGACTCAACAGAAAGGATATTTGCATGAATTTGCGAGTGTATGTATGAAATATAGTGATGCTTCCAAGTTGAGATGCAGTGATCTCTAAAAGGACAATGGCGGCGTAGAGTAACCCTTCCTCCTGTACGTAAATGCTTTTTCTCCCTCTACCAGCACCCAATTGCCTTGGAGTGTTGGAACTGGAAGCAAGGGCTCTCTTTTCTCTCTGTTTTCTCAGTCTTCAATCTTCACATCGACCTTAATAACTTTTACACATTTGACACTGCAGCTCCCTTTGGCAGGTGGGGGAGTCTACGTCTGCCTTCACCTCTTATACAGACTGTTTGCTAGCACACGCAGATGCATCTCCACATTTCACCTTTGTGAAACCAGCACTAGATGCAGGAACTAACACTGACAATTAGCTCATTGTTATTACTTATCTTTTAATCACTTAATGTGCATTTTGGAGCCATTTGGGATGCTATTATATTAGCAGGGTAAAAGAGCAAAGACCTCAGAGAAAGTCAGAAATCACCACTGCAACCACAGATGCAATTGTTCTATTGTATTCTCAGCTACATAGATAGTTGAGAAAATGACATAAATTATCTACTAGTTAGTCCTCATATCTCTCTTGTCATAGAACCCTGACACCATCTTTCTGCACTCAACACTTATTTTCAAAATGTTCATGGAGACTGAAATGGAGCCACTCTTTAGCACTGATGTACTTTTTTTGTTTGTTTGTTTTTTTAAAGGGCTAGCCTTACTTAATACCTCTGTCATGAAGGGGAAATTTAATACAGCATTAAATGTCCTCGGCCACTAAGGTGCATTGAACCATTGGAGCAAGCCTTTACACCTGTACACCACCAGGGGTCGCACTGCTCAGGGTCCTATCACTTCCGTAGTAGGTGTTTTATTGTATTTATCAAATATATTAATTTCTCCTTGCAGAGTGTTACAAAAGTACATACATCAGTTCACCAGTGGATTTAAAATATTGGATACTTAAAAGGGTTTTCAGCTGATTCTGAATACCAAAGGTATAGTTCTTCCTTCTCCCTTTATTTTTGTTTATTTACATTTTCTAACTTGTTCTAGTAGGAACTAGAACAAGTTTTAGAAGCAGAAGGCAGTATTAGATGTTTGTTACAAGTAGAGCCGGCCCAAGGGGTAAGCAAACTAACTCGCTTAAAACTTTTTATTTATGACGACTTGAAATTGGCAGGTCAAAAAACAAAAACAAAAAAAAGTTGAAATCTGCATTACCCAGGAAAAGCTTGATATGGGCAACTCTAGTCATGTTAATAGTCCTAATTTAACTTCAGTATTCTTTACTTATTTACATGTAATATTGCAAATAAATCTGGATAATTAACTGCCGTTATTCAGCTACTACTTGTGAGAACAAGCTCTAAAGGGTTATGCAGAAACACCCACCTTACCCAATGGGCTGGCTCTGGTTGTAAGAACTAAAGATTGTCCATTTAAAACGTTGCCTTCCATTCTCTGCTAGAATTAAACATTGGTGCTGAAATCAGTGTCCACATGAGCACAGAGACACACATCGTTTAGAGGACTGTCTGATGGTTTATTTATTTGTGCAGATCTTACAGAAACTTTACAATAGTTTTAAAATTTTATAAACTTGATTTTTTTTTTTCTATTCACAGAGTCTGTAAAAAGCTGATGAAAGATTTTAGAGGTTGAGGTTTGCTCTAAATCCTGGGATGTCTTTTGCTGCTTTTATACTCTAAACCAATGTGATCTATTCCTTCTTTCTAGCTAACACAAAAATTGGGCATTTCTTTAGATTCATTTTTTTGTTGTTGTTTTACCAGTTTGAGCAAATAGGGTTTTCTCATTTAGGGTGCTAATTTCTTTGCGCTTTCATTTGAATGTGGAAAGAAAAAAAAAGTTGCAGCTGTGAGTTTTTATTAGCACGTTTTCTATTTGTGGGTTTGCGCCCCACAGCTTTACCCAGGCAAACTCTCTGAGATGGATAGATTGTGTGAGGCATGTGGTACATTATGCTGTTGTTCCACAGGAGGTGTGTAAAGCAATTTTCAACTACCAGAATAGAAGTCGTATAGGTTCTCACTTGGCCCGAGTGAGAATTGAGCTGATTTAGTGTGAGAACGAGAAAACTGAGTAAAAATGAGCAAGCCTCAGTCAGCGTCAGTCGCTTTCCACATGCTGTGGAACGATTCCATCAACATTTGAAGTTACACAACTGCAGTGCTGTAGGAAATTTAAGAGGAGGAATTTTGCTTCCCACAGAATCATTGCTAAACAGATCTTGTGTCCTTGTGCCTTATGATTCAATCTGCAGACTGGTTCTGCAGTAACCGGCGTGGTAGTAGTAGGATTCAATGATAATGTCAGAACTGTAAAATGTTTTTTGGTGTCTTTTTGAAATTTGAGGGAGAGAATTTTTAAATCTGTGGATATGACATTTATGCAGATAAATGATCTTTTTATTTCTTCAAACAGCGATTTGAGACAAGGTTGATCTAATGAAATGGCTTAACACAGCGTCCTTCACAATTATTGGCACCCCTTGTAAAGATCTGTTAAAGATCCTTTTACAGACCTTCAGAAAAACTTAGAAAGTAGGATTTATGAAAAAAAAGAGAGATTGTTTTCAAATTTCTTACATATATAATTACTCACACTGTGGTATTTTTTGTCCTTATTAATTCAGTTTACTTATATTCACTATGTTGTAGTGAAAGATTATGTTACATCAATTAATTAAAAGGCTTTTTGATGCAGAGGTCCCAAAACTTGAGTAGGATGCTGTTCCATTACAGTTATGTTTCCTTATAAACCAAGTGATTAAAAGGTAGCCCGTAAACATGGATGCTTGACTCCTGCAGTATAACTTCTAAACCACTGACTGTGAGAAATCAAAGCTTTGTAAAATGCACCGGCGGGCCTGTGCACTGGGTGGGTGCAGCATCTTGTGGAGTGCAATGAACTTGCATGATGTCCAGACTTTGTTGGTGTGACTTTAAAATGCAATTTGTGTTCTATGTCTTTCTGTAGTCAGCATGAATTTCTCTCTTAAATAAGATAGTTTCTAAACCATCTTATTTGACTGTAGCATGAAATTTCCACTTAAGTTATTAACATTTTATTTAAAGGTTGCGCTCTGTTAAGCTGAATAACAGGCCACATTTAGTGTCTTGAAGGTCTTTTTGGCACTGAACCCTATCAAGGTTCTTGTCTTTGTAAGTGACTTTATTCACATGTCTTTGACAACTCAATGTAGCATTAGAGCATTTAGCATTTGAATTTTTTAGGGTATAATGTGAGGAGATCAAAAGACATGAGCTTGAAATCTAATTTAGAAGATCTGGTTGATGCCACAGATGTCCCCTTGTATGCTGTTACTATTAATGTAATGAAATAAGGTTAATCGTGTGATTTTAAAAATATTTGATGGTTTGGGTATTAAAGTGAATAAGTATACACAAAGCATTTCATGTTTCTGAACAGCTTGCATGTATAGGTGAAGGAGATGTGCAAAGTAAAAGTTTCCTAGGTGACAGATATGTAGACGTTTGATTTTCTGGAATTTATGTTATTAGGGCTTTAATTACAGTTACTAAATACCTTGATGAAGATGTGGGAGTTTTTATTATATACACACAAAAAAAAGCACGTGATTCCAACAAGCCAAAGTTACATGTTCTCACATTTTGATATTGGATGTATTTTCATCATATTGTTTTTTTGATTCTCCCTCTGTGTCTCATCCTCGGAGCACTTCGTCCTACTTTTCTGGCTGGTATCCCTGCTTCATTGTGAGGCCTAGTGACGGAGAGAACACCTCACAATAATTTGCTTGCTTTGGTGTCTCCTCTCTTGTGCCTTTAGTGAAATCTCACTTTCAGTTCTGTACAGAATGACAGCAATGCACCGATAGCCAACTAAGCTCATGTGTATGTCTGTGAAGCCAAGGAATATACAACACAATGATGTAAAAGAGAGTAGCTTTTTTAAGATTAAGCGTCTTGGATAATAAAAGAGTTGGCTTCCTGTTCTATTAAGCAATTTAATAATGCTTGTCATTTTAATTGATAACCTGAAGAGCTTAACAAGTTTAATGTGTATTGTCATCTATGCTAAAGCTACACCACAGGTGACTTGAGTGCTGAAACAAGTTGGAAACTAGCAGTTTCTACTGCTCTCTTCCTGGTGCCTGCTCCTTCTCTTGTGTAGCCTAACAATAATTTTTGTATTCTCTCTATATATTCATCTCGATCAGCACTAAGATACTCTTCTGTTTTTCGCTCTCTCAAAGTCAAATCCAATTATTGCTTCCACTGTTTATCTGCCATTTTATATTGCAATCTCACATAGTATCCTTTCAGTTGAAGAGGACTAGCTTAACAATAGGCTGGATTAAAGGCAAAAATACTGGCATATGTATGCTTTAATGAAGATGGGGATTATCCAAAGTACAGCAAATGTTGTAAATTTGATCAATTCCAGCTGCAAGTAACTTCTCACCTTTTTAAGTGCACATCACACTGTATTAACTAAGTTAGAGTGTAAGTAGGAATGTATGAAGTCATTTATATTGACAGACTTGCTGTAATTAACTCCCGGTCAATACTGTAATTGTAAGTGGATTGTATCTATGGTATAGTATTGTTATGCACTTTTGTTTCCATAAACTCTTATGGGTGTTATTTACAGTTGGTGTTTATGTTATGTTATAAAAGTTAAAAAGAAAAGAGCACACCACACTCACATGTTATTAAGGGCTTTGACATAAAAAATAAAAAAAAATCTGAATGTTTTTGCTGCTGTTGCAAAAAAGTTTTGAAACTAAAATTTTTTAATATTTTTAAACCACTGTGATTTGTACAAAATTAAAAAAAGAAATACAGGAAAAAAAAAAAAATCTTTTTCTGCCATTTCAGTATTTTGATGTTTGACTTGAATTTTATTAAATCTGTTAATCTTTTAAAAATGTTCTTGTGTATCGTAATTGTGATTTTTGTTATCAGCATTCATTTTAGTTTTAAAAACAGAAAGAAAGCTTATGCTGGTTTTATGAAAGAA
>CAEFZY010036845.1:0-13661 GCA_903066815.1 Brachyrhaphis roseni
GAACACAGAGACACCGAACTAGACATGAATACACAGAAAAACTCGAAAATAAACACAGAAAAACACAGATCATGACACTTAGGAGACAGAAGCAATATTCAGAATTTTTTATTAAAGTGAGGAGATGTGCTTGGGAGGTTCTTCAGATTCAGTGGTGGGGAAACAAAAAGCTTTGGAGAACAGAAGCAGACAGGTGAGATGTGGAACTTGACGGAGAGAATGAATTGATAAAAGGTCATTCTTACTGTAAAGGAGCCTGGCCATTGCCTTTTTGCGCAATTCAGCTTGGAAAAAAAAAATCTTGCTTCCAGCACAAGCTGGGCTCCCTTTGACTTGGATTGTTCTAGATAATTTGTTTAGAGGTTCATTCATAAAAAAATTGTATATTTCCATCTCTGCGCCCGCAACTCCAGGCTGATGAAGCCAAAGCCTTTTCCTTTGTTGACAAAGACGTCCGAAGGTTCTCTTTATTTTCTCTGCCCTACCTTGTGTTGGGCTGACACATTAAATCTAAATAAAACGCACTGTGAACAAGTCTTATGATCAGGAGTGACTCAAGGCAGATCTAATGAAAAATGTGGTGGAAAAAGAGAAAAAAATGAATCTCACCCACACCTTCTCCAATTCTCCTTTGATGAATCATTAAATTGTAATCGCAGAGAACATATGAAGAGTAAGTTACATTTGTCTCTGACTCACATAGCTTTTAGTCTGGTGTAAAGCTTTCAAATATTATTGGAATAATCAGTAAGACATTGATGAGCGATTGATAAAGCCTCCTTGAAGTTTGTATCTTAAGGACAGAGTCATCCTAAGTCACATCGGTCTTCTAATCAGCTTATGCACCGTAAACACCACGTTAATGTTTACTCAGCACTGCATTTCTAGAAAGGGTCATTAAAGGTTATTATTTCTTATCAGGAACTTCTTACATACTACACAGACACTGCAAGCTGGGCCAATTTACTGCTGTCATGCCTAAACAGGTCAGTGCTGGAAAGCCATTCTGCTAGAGATGCCTGAGCCTGATGTTGGAGCCAGAAAAATCCGGCTCTTACAACTCTTACACTTTTTTTTAGTTTGCTCCTCCCTGAAAGTGAAAACAGGGATGAAGGATTCATTTCAATATTATGCTGAAAGTAATTCCTCGACAAGCCCTGACATATATAACTAGGTTGTTTTTCTTTGCTTTAGTATTAGAAGTGCCGGTTTCTTCTCTTGGGATGTGAAACTCTATATGGTTGTGAAACACAAGTACTGCAGAACATCTCCAAACATGATCCCTGATAAAGCCAAAAATAAAATATCTCACCTCCTTAAGTACAGATTATTATGTCATGCTTGCTGAAACGTTGGATAAAATAGATGAAGTAAACATGGAGTGAGGAGAGGAATGATCTAGATTTTTCTAAAGTATATCTTGATTCACCAAAAATGTTCACTCGCTCTTCTGAGTTTTCTTGTGAGATTTTCAGCAGCATGTTTACTTAACTTATCAGTATGAGTGATGGAGCATCTGTGTTAGGGGTGTCCAACGTGTGGTCCGGGGGCCATTTGTGGCCCCTAACTGCAGCTCTAGAATGATACAAATTGGTTTATTTTTATATTTATTTTTTCCCCACCAGAGGGCTTTCTTTTGTGGGCTCTAGTGTCCCTTATTAGACAGTAGGCTGACAAGAAGGGGGTAATGAAAGGGGGGAAGACATATGGCAAATGTCGGGTCCGGGAGTCGAACCCGCAACGGCCGCGTCGAGGACTCAAGGCCTCCAAATGTGGGTCGCGCTAACCCCTACGCCACCACAGCACGCCCACAAATTGGTTTATTAAACCTTTTTTTTTAAAGTAGGGTCAAATTTTTATTGACATAATTTTCTTACAATATATGATGTTTATAACAAGTGGAAACACATACAGTATATTGAGACTACTGAAAAGATAACTCTGATTCACCAAGTTTTATTTAATTTATTAAACTTGGCTAGATATGTCAACTGTATTGAAAGAAAGTGACCCAATCCTGCTTTTATAACTGAAAATATATTTGTTCAAACATCCTAAAAGAATCTGAAAAATAGACGCTTTTCCTTTCATACAGCCGATTTGCTAATGTTGATCTACAATTAATAACATCCCTCTTCTACTATATTTTCTTGATCTTCTTGGCATGTGAATACTTTTGAAGGTACAATTTTGGTGACAAAAAGTTTTTCCTTTTTTGACCCCTGGTTTGTATGTTGTGGAGTTGTACTGAATATTTATAAAGCTACTTCAGGAAAGTATTGCATGTTTATTTTTGGAGTGACAGCAGACTACACTCAATTTTTAGAAGAGTCCACTTTTTTGATGTTCACTCCCAAGATGTTCACCGGTGTCTATGAGGTGGATCTGCATCCATCACTAGCTCTTTGGATCTACCAGTATTGTTGGTGCCAGTCCACAAAGTCCTGCACCCACTATCTGTCTTCTGAGTCATTAGAGTCACCTTATGAGGTGAAGAACTCCATCAATTCCCATCAGCTTTTATCTGAGCTCTGGTAGAAAATGCATAGAGAGTCATAGGGTTCTTCAACCATTTGGTGAACATAATGCTAATCATATGTTAACATATTACGCAGATTTATCAGACATAGTCCTTCGCGTATAGTTTCAGTGCATACCTCTAAAACCACCCAATGTTGACTACACATCTCAGCTAAAGCATCAACACTGCTCAAAGATAGACAATAGCTGTGTGTCCATTACAAATGTAAGCAAAACTTTGTTGATATTTTGCTAATGTCAAAAATATTAAATTTTTCAATTGTGGTATTTCTATTAAATAAGAAACACAATTAAAATGACACATGAATATGTGTGTTCTAGTGATAATTAACTTAAAACATTCTGCACCATCATCCTCCCATCACTTCCTGTCTTCTTCTTCTTCTTCTTCTTCTTCTTTGTGTTTTCCACCAGTAGTAACATTTGGTTGCTGATCACAACTCATGTGATGTGAAAAAGTGTTTCCATTTCAGTTTTGTGAAATGAAGTATTTTTGGTACAACCAGAAAACCACCTCATCCCAGCACAAAAATCTTTTTTTTATTTTTTTTTTTTTATCAAAAAACATGTTTGTTTGTTTTTCCAGAAATTGGCATGTTTCCATTAAACCAATTTACTTTTGTAATTACATTTATTATGTCTGTCCGTCTCTGTCCTTGGGCAAGACTCAAGACTGTTGGTGGTGGTCAGAGGTCCCGGTGGTGCCAATGAAAGGCAGCCTCTCCTTTGTCAGACTGTGGTTGCTGTCCAGTATATCAGCATATTAGTGTGTGTGTGAATGGGCAAATAACTGAATCTAGTGTGAAGCTCTTTGGGATCTTATGGACTTGATAATGCACTATACAAGTACAATTCCATTTTACTATTGAGCATTTTATGGTCAATAGGCACTGGTGATGCTTTTTTCTCTGCTGACTAATACAGATATTACTCAGTCATAACACTGGGCCTGGAACTGTGTTCTGTTTGCATTCATTAACATCTTTAATTTTGCATTTCTATATTTTTTGCTATTTTTCAAAAGCCCATCTTGGGGAAACTGAAATTCTGCCAACTTGTCAAGATTAGACAACCAGTGGAAGGATGTACATAAAAGAATATTTGTATGAAGCCTGTTTCATTCAATTATTAATTCACTGTCACATAATTTTTTAAAACATTTTTAAGCCATGCATCTTTTTCTTTAGCTCTGTTTCTCCATTAACATTTCTGAGTTGTAGTTTTTTTTGTCAGCTTGAACTGCATGAAGACTGAAACTTGGTACAAGAGGGAGACCTGTGGTTAGAGAAGCTGCAAAGTCCCTGGGGGTTGTTAGCCAGATACAGGCTGTTATAAAGCACGTCAGTCATCCCGCCACTTTGATTTTCTTCAGTTTAACTGTTTGATATTTTGGCCAGATAAACAGTATGCACTGGGAAAAATGTAAGTACACCAATCTGTTTCTGCTTCGCCTTTATAATGTACACTAATTTGTCATAGCCACTTCTTCATTGACAGCTGAGCAGAGTAGAATCTTTTTGTTGTACTTCTTTAAAAATGTTGAACTTTGTGTACTCAGACAATGAGAGAATAAGAGTGTCATAGAAAGTGTAAATCTTCTAATATCATTCATCCAAATTTTTGCAGCTTTTGGTCATTTTTGAGACATTGTTTAAGTTACAAAGTACCTTGCTAAGCAACGCAGTAGCATTTTTTTTGTTCGTGGTTTCGATATTTCCAACCCATATTCTTCTGACTGGGTTTATCTGTTAGACACTGACGTTAGTGTTACACCACAATTCAGAGTTTTCATGTTTGGATCAGAGAAATGTTATGATTATGACCCAGGTTTTCTTATTACAAATTATTCGAATTTAAAAGGCTTTGGAGATCCAAGCCATCCTGCATGTGGATACCATCCATAGTCTTGTACCACAATTGTACCACATTCACGCACAAACATATATACACAATGCTGGTGATTGTGATGGGGAAAAAAGAAAGACATCTTTTCCTGTTGTGGAACTGTGTTGGGACCAGTGCCTAAGCTGTTGTGTGCCACCCTTTTGGAAAGAGGAAGGGTATCTTTTGAAAGCTGGCTGTGTGTTGCCATTGAGCTGTAATCTTGATATGCAAAATGCAATGCGAGGCCCCCACCGCAGTAAAAGGCTGCACATCTGGAGAGCTTCCTCTTTTGTGTTGATTGACTCAGTGTGCATGTACAGCTATGATTGTTTGCTGGTGTGTGCTCAAGTCTAATTGTCTGAAACAGACAACACTGTCTGTTCAAACCACTTATAACCTACTGGAAGCTTTCTTGACTTGGAGCTTCTTGGATATTTCAGTCACTTTTTTTAATATGTGAATCAAAAGTGTCAGTAGAAGGAACTAGATTTCTTGACTTTTAACATATCTTTGTATTAATAATACTGGTTTAACTGGTGTTGTGAAATATTTAGCTCAGTGAGCATCACACCCTTGTTTGAAGCCCACTCCTTTAATGCTTTGCCAGGAATTCTTACAGTTTCTCTGTCCATGTTGGCTGCTGGACAACCTCAGACTTCTGCAGAAATTAATTTTGCTTTTGGGGATAACTACATGCCAACAGAAACCAGAGAAGTGTTTCATCTAAAGTGATAAAAATAAAAACCTTTGGTGATTTGGAATAAGTTTAAAAACTGTTTTAATCCTGAAGTCAAGATTTAAATCAGATATAATAAAACTGAGCTCAATGCTTTTAACAAGTTTTCCCAGTAAGATCATTTTAAGCTTCATTAACTTTCAAAATAAAAATAAAATAACGATTCATTCTTGATATTTGGTAAGGTTTGTGTATGGGGCAATTTTACTGCCATAAGTCGAGAGCACACATTTTCAGACATTTTCAGTCTGAAAGCAGGACTTCATGTCTTTGTTCTCAAAACTTGTAATGTTTGTATTCAAAACTTCTGCTCTCTTTCAAATATTCTCTGTGTTCTCTCAAACCTTTCACCTTGCGCTCAAAACTTCTCCCTGCTCGGATCAAATCCGAACAGAGATTCTGTTCTGCTCTCTCTCAAAACAAAAAGTACCGTCACCTGGCAACCTCTCAGCCAATAGAATGAAAGTGTTATACTGGGTGTGTTTCTTTCCTTCTAGTGGATGTGCCTGTGTGGCTACTATCAATTGTAATAGAACCCATATGGTAGCACCTGCTTTTCTGTGTCGCCCACTTGATGCAGGAAGAATCAATGTCAGCTTTCTGCTTTCTATCCTTTCTATCTGTGATTGTCAAAAAGCTATCTCAAACTTTAAATATATCCAACTGCAGCGAGTTACCATGTTCACCATGTTTAACACTTTCTGCTTTGATGTCGTCCACATCATTCTGTGTTACTTTGGAACCAGCTTGGTTCCAAAGTAATACAATAAATTTGCAGTAAAAAAGTGTTTGTGTACATACATAAAATCTGTTTTCAATAACATTTGATTTGAAAATGGAGGCCTTCCTATGAATGCCTTCTTCGATAATTAATGGAAAAAATATGTAATGGTAATGCAGCAATCAAATGCCTTTTATAATGTTTCTACAGGTATTTTGACAATTTGTCTTTGGTGAAGAGCTCCAAGTTTTTGAGATTGTCAACCTCCTTTGTTGTCATCCTAATCTTTAGCTCCCTCCACAGCTTCGCAGATAGGAATTTGGTTGAACCCCTCTAAAACATTAACAGTGCTTCCAGTCTGAATGAACATTATAGTTGATATATAACAAAATAATCTTGAATTTAAATCTACTCTGCATATGAATAATAGTTTTTTTTTATTTTTTTTTTTTTAGCTTAACTAAATAAAACACTGACAGAAATGGCAGTTAAAAAGTGATAAAAATTATGGGTTGAAGGGCTTCACCAGGGAATGAAGTCGGTCACATATCATTTGGTTAAATGACTTTAATACCAGCTGCCTCTTTTCTGGTCTGCTAACACGGAGCAGGGGACCTCTTTAGCACCGTAACAACACAGAAGCCCATCCAGCTTTACTACTTACAAATAAGACAATTCCATGCTTTAGTTTTGTGTGACAGCAGGTCTTATGAATTTTGATCTTGAGTGAATAGTTATGTATTAGGCGATTTAAAACACTTTTATACATGTTTTCATTCTGGTGTTTTCCCTGGCATCATATTGGTAATCGTAACAGTTGTTCAATTGGGTAAACTTGATTAGATACTAAATCAGCTGTAACTCTCTTTTCTATTTTCCCACTTATGCTGCAGTATTCAAAACACCTGTTATGGGGTCTAGACACAAGGAAATGCAGGGGTTTTTAAGGAACATCACGTTCTGTCATGTTTTTGAAGCATGCATCCTGCTTTTCATTTATGTATCTTGATCTGAATATTGTGTGTTTTCTGGGATAAATGGTGTCAAATTCTTAGTGTTTTTTATCAGGACTGGGTATGTTGATCTTCTGTTACATATTAAAGAATCAACATTCCATCCTGAACTGAAACTTTAGTTATGTATGGCTGTCTTCTAGTGGCAGGAAATTTAAAAGTTCAAGTAAATTAAAAAAGTCATTTGCTCAACAAAAAGGATGTCTCAATGCAGTATCCTTATCTCATGTCTGACTTTATTAAATCAAGACTGTATCTAGCATTTAAGTAGATAGCTAACAAAATAAATAAGATAAGAAGTTGTGTGTTTTGACCTTCGCTATTTAGATTACTTGTACAGAAGTGAAGGTGTATGCTTGCATCTTGGTGTTGCGTGTTTGCGGAGCAGGTGTGAAATTGAAAAAAAAAATTAAAACAGTGAGAAGAGTTTGAACCTTGCAACTGTCAGGGGCCACAAGTAAAAAAAGGCAAGTTACCTCAGCTCCTGAATGCCAGAACAGCCCCACAAACCAAACACCTCTACAGAGTAGCCTGAACACCTGACCCAGGGGTAGGTCATCGGTAACCACAGGAGTAGCAGTCCCTAGCCCAGAGAGGATAAGCTGAGGTTTGGAGCTGTACAAGATCCTGAAAGCAAGAATGCTCCTGCACTGGGAAGATGAAGCACCTAAAAGCTCCCAACCCAAAACACTGAGGCATTAGCCGGCAGAGGCAGCTGGGCATACCAAATGCTAGATAACTCCAGGGAGGCCAAGTGTAAGGGTTTCCCTCTCAAGTCAAACAGTTTAAAACACTGATGTATGTAAACATTTGATTTCAAAGAATGTTACAAAATGAAATTCTAAAAAATGTTCTATCAAGAACATTTTTTAGAATTGTAACTCAATTTTTTTGGTAGAATTTCATTTTGTGTCTTCAAAAATGAAGATCTTTGTCCCTGTACTGGCTTTTATATTTCTTTCAAAGTAAAGGGTTATTCCTCGCTGAGTGGCATTTAAGCCCATCTCGATCCAGGGCAGTTTAACTGGATATTAACAGTCTTACCGGTTTCAGTTAGCATGTACACAAGGTCTTCGGCTTTGGTTCTGGAATCCCAAAAGATTTAGCTCAAGTCATATAGTTTAAAAACGCTGACCAAATGTATGTTAATGTTAAAAAAAATCTAAATAATGTTCTCGACAAATTTTCTGGCATATAACAAATAGAAATAATGTTGATAATTCTAACTAAGCTGAAACAAGAAAAGTTTGGTCTGATTTAACTTCCGACACTTAGAGAAAATGTTTGTGTGTTTCAACACACACATTTAGTAGTACATGTAGTAGAGGTATTCCTCTACTACATATGGTATTAGCTTACCAATACTACAGTGTGCAATTAAATCAACATATAAGTTGATTTAATTGCACACTGTTTATAATAGAGCAGGTTTTCATTTATTGTAGTTAAGATTTCTGTTTATTCTGTTTGACTTTTCTGAAATGTGACATTAATACCTTTCTTAACAGTTGTCAGAGCAGAGAAAATTGATTGACACTGATTAGCTGTCAGGGCAGGTACCAAAATGCCTGAAATGTTCAGAATGACGGATGGTTTCTACCTGAAGAAATTAGGTGTGACACCACAAATACCTTTCATAAAGGTGATAAATTAACTAAGGTGAGATTATGGTTTTGTGAAAGTATATTCGTACCGTTATCTGTCTGTAGTCAATCAAAACCCTCTTTATCATGTTCCATGATAAAGACTGCCTGAGTCTGAGACAAAAGCAACAGGAATGGGACAAAAAAAATACGGTTGGATGTTTTAATGGGTTTCTTACAAAAGATCCCATGAAATTCACATGTGATTCCCATGTTCCACATGTGATAAAGTATTTTGTTTGTGTGATCCATGGTTTATTCAACATGGCATCACGTGTCACATGTGATCACATATTTCTCACATGTGCACCACATATGATCAGATTTTTTTTCCATGTAAAGATTGGGTGATTATGCTGAATATGTAATAAAAATGTAATTAATTTTACATGTAAAAATCACATCTGAAAAATCATGTACCACATAAAACATGCACATGTGGTTCACACAAATTTTCATATGTTTATGTGTGATTTTGGAATGCTTTGTGGAAAAAACCCATGTGATTCCCATGTTTTCACATGTGCATCACATGTGTACAAAAAAAAAATTCATGAAAGTCACATGTGATTTTCATAGGATTTTTTGTAGGTACCACAGACTTGTCTATACATGGCACAGTATGACATGCTATGTTTACTTTAAGAAAAAAGCTTCAGTCCATGGAGGCAACGTGCAGATGGAATCTGTCAGAAGACCCTCAGGCTGTCATGACAGAGGTCAAGAAGAGGGCACACAGATCAGTAGGGTAGACCACAAAACACCTTCCTCTGTCAGAAGAGGAATGTATACAGTCATTTGTATGATTAAGGCAATTGTGGACAGAAAAAATTTTGCCAAAAAATATCAGAAATTCTCTTGGAAAAAACTAGGAAATTTCTGAGTTTCAAGTTAAAAATGATCAACTTTTGTAACTAAAAAATTTCCCTTTTTGCCTAGAAAATTTCTGAGATTAATCTCAAAACATCTGTTTTTACTAGGAAATTTGCAACTTTTCAAACTTAGAAATTTTAAAGTTTTTGTCTTGAAAAACTTTTGAGATTGAACTCAGAATTTCTGAGGTTTTTGGCAGAAATGTACTCCAATTTACTCCAAAGGACTGGGTGCGTCGTTGTACATCTGCATATGGTAACTGTTCAGGTTGTTCCACTTTTTGCAGGAAAAAATGAAATGAAAAGTACTGCCACTTTGGAGAATTATTTACATTTAAATGAATGAGCATAAATTAAAAATTTTTTGTTGTTTTTTTTCATTAAATTCTTATTGTTCACCTGTTGAACAGACTTTAACTCAATTTTTTATTGAGTAAGAAACTCAGTTACTGAAGTAACTAAGTTTGCAAGTATCAGAACAAAGTCCTGCTAAATTAGTGGTGTCAGTTAAAAGACTCCCTGTAAATATGACAAGAAAACTGAATAGCATGATGTTGTATCACATAGATTCCATTAAGTATAATTTAGCAGGTGATAAAGTAAAAGCATTGCCTGTATGTGGGGGAGGAGGGAAAAGTTGACTAGCAATGAAAATTTAACAAGTTCCAACACGCTCAGAATGAAGGCAAAAATTGGCGCATTTCAGCTGGCACTAATCCACAGTGGTACCTGTTGATTAGTCATTTAGGTTGTTAGGTTTGGTGTAAAAACTGTTTGTTCTTCTCTCAATTCCAATCCCATCCTAAATATACCTCCCAAAGCCGCATTTTTCTGATATTTAATGAATCAGACGTGACTGTTGTTACTTTCCATCACCAGAACCCTTCTTACATGCAGTTTTGGATGTTACACAGTTCCAGTGAGAGGTTTACACTCATGATGTTTAAGAATTTAATGAGAAGTTAGGGTGAAATGATTGTACAAAGATCAGGGAGTGGGGCTGGGAGCTTTTCCACTAGATCGCCTCTAACCGGTACGGTTGCAGTCAGTCCACCTTTGTGTGGTTCATGTAGTGAGCTTTTCCACTTATATTGTCTGTTCCTCATTGTTGTGGGTGGGTCTTGAGTGGCAACTACTGTATTCAGTTCTCTGTTGATGTCTGCAGCAAAAGAGAACCTTAAGGTTGTAGTTCTGGATTCAAATAAACCCAGATATTTTATCTTATAGAAATTCATTACTGGCCCAAACATAATGACAAAGACTCAGATGTGTTGATTATTTTTGGTGTACATTTTAATATAATTACATTCTGGCACTTTATTTTCTTAAATGCGCAAACGTTTGGATTTATGTAATGCAGTCAAAAGATGTAAACTAATAGCCACACCGGAACTTTTTTTTTTTATCCAAAGTGTTGGAGCTATTTATTCTTTATCCATTTGAATTTTGTTAGTTTATTCTTAAATTTCTACATTTTTTTTCTATTTATTTTTTATTATCTACAGAGTTTATTTGCAGGTTAATAATTGTTGATTTTATTTATTTTTTCTTTTATTATTTTTCTTATTTATTTTTTTCTAAGTAAGACAGAAAGAAATGTGGGTCAGTCCACTTTCTATAAGTGTAGGGGCCTGGTAAAGGGACCAGCAGGTATTTGAGTTTGGGGCCTGTGGTTTTTACCAGAGCAAGAGAGGTAGCATGAGAACAAAGGAAAGTTTGAACTCTGTAATTGTTTGCTGAAATAGGAAAATAAATCATCCAAAACAATCAACAAGTTTGGACATTGAACCTTCTTTTGCCTGCATATGTCAGGTTCTGTGTTTTTCTCTGTTTATTTTTTGAGTTTTTCTGTGAATTTATTTTGAGTTCTGTGTCTCTGTGCTCTCCATGTTGTCCTGTCCTCCCCTTGATTGTTCCCAGGTGTGTCTCATTCCTTGATTACCCTCTGTGTATTTAGTTTTTCTGTTAAATTTATCATTAAATCATCATTTTCCATATCTTACTGGGTCTCCTGGCGTCTGCCTCACCACCTCACATCACCACTTCATGACCGAAGGACCTGACCAAACTGAACGGTGAGGCGCGCAAGATTCATTATGGACCAAGAAGAGTTGAGGGAACTCACCGAGACCATCCGGGAGTATGGCGAGGCCAAGTCTAACCCCAAAGCCGCCTGTAGACGGCTTGGGATCACAATTCGCCTAGGGCTACTCCTGGACTACTGGGTCCCGCGCTTTCCTCACCCGGAGTTGGTGAAGCTTCGGAGGGAGGCAGAGTGGGATCGCCAAACAGCCTTTGCCATCATGGCTGGCGACCTTCTGCCTCCAAAGCCGGTCCCAGCTCCCGAGCCTGCTCCGGTCCCAGCCCCGGCGTCTCCGGCGTCCGGGCCTCCTGCCTCTCCGAGGCCGGCGCCGCCTCCGTGCCGAGGTTCCCTCGTCGTCTCTGCTGGAGCAGAGTCAGCTCCGCTCACCAGCGCTACAGCCGGCGCAGCCGTTCCTGCCGGAGCGGAGTCAGCTTCCCTCGTCGACTCTACCGGAGCAGAGCCAGCTCCTGTCGCTGCCGCCGCGGATCAAGCTCCTGTCGCCGCCGCTGCGGATCAAACTCCTGTCGCAGACATCGGTCCAGAGACTGTTCCAGTCATCGTCCCCTTCGTGATGGTGTTCCGGGCAGCCCGTTTGGCTCCTGGCCGACAGGCAGCTCGATTAGTAGCTTTTCCTACACCAGTTAGCAGGTTATCTGCCCCAGTTAGTGGGCTATGTTATTCCTCGTTGACTCCTAGTGCTTCCTCGTTGCCTCCTAGTGTCCCCTCGTTGCCTCCTAGTGTCCCCTCGTTGCTTCCTAGTGTTTCCCCCGAGCCTCCTAGTGTCCCCAGTGTTTTCTCCAAGCCTCCTAGTTTGTCCCCAGAGCTGTCTCCTAGTGTCCCCTCGTTGTCTCCTAGTGTGTCCCCTGAGCTTCCTAGTGTCCCCAGTGTTTTCTCCAAGCCTCCTAGTTTGTCCCCAGAGCTGTCTCCTAGTGTCCCCTCGTTGTCTCCTAGTGTGTCCCCTGAGCTTCCTAGTGTCTCCCCAGAGCCCCCTAGTGCATCCCTAGAGCTCCCTAGTGTCTCCCCTGTGTCCCCAGAGCTTTCTCTTAGTGTCCCTATGTCTCCCCCTAGTGATCCCAGTGTTCCCTCCGAGCCTTCTAGTTTTCTTTTGTCGCCCCCTAGTGTTTCCAGTGTCCCTCTGTTGCCCCCTAGTGGTCTTAGTGTTCCTGAGTTTCCGCCCCTTAGTGTTCCCGTGTCTCCACCCTCTAGTGTTCCCGAGTCCCAGCCTCTTAGTACTCCTCCTCCTCCCGAGTCCCAGCCTCTTAGTGTCCCTCGTCGCCGCCCCCGTACGGCCCCAGAGACTCTTCGTCGCCGCCCCTGTGCGGCCCCAGAGACTCTTCGTCGCCGCCCCCGTGCGGCCCCAGAGACTCTTCGTCGCCGCCCCCATGCGGCCCCAGGGACTCTTCATCGCCGCCTCCGGCACCGCGGACAGCCCTCGGACTTTCTCCGTGGGTTCTGCCTCCTGCGACGGCCCCCGGACCTTCCTCGTGATTCCCGCCTCCTGCGCCGAGGACGGCCCCGGGACTCTCCCTGTGGTTCCCGCCTTCTGCGCCAGGGACGCCCCCCAGACCTCCCACGATGGCCACCTCCGGTGTTTCTGCCCACACAGTGTGGGTTGTTTTTTGTTTCTGGACTCTGATCCCTCCTTCCGTCGCCCCTCCACCCACCCTGTTTGTGTTTTTGTGTTTCTTGAACTTTTTTGGGCGGTGTCTGGTAGCTGCCCCTTGGAGGGGGGTACTGTCAGGTTCTGTGTTTTTCTCTGTTTATTTTTGAGTTTTTCTGTGAATTTATTTTGAGTTCTGTGTCTCTGTGCTCTCCATGTTGTCCTGTCCTCCCCTTGATTGTTCCCAGGTGTGTCTCGTTCCTTGATTACCCTCTGTGTATTTAGTTCCGCCTGTGTCCTTTGACCTTACAACTTACTGACCAACACCCCCCTCTCCCCCCGCCCCAACCAGGTCCGGACTAATAGTCTGCTGTCTGAGCATCCTATGTGAAAAAATATTACATAATTAACAGACCTATTCTACCTCACATTCAGTGCTGACCTTACTAAACACCGGACTTTACAACAAATGCATTGTGTGATAGATATCTAACTTATGGGTCCACTCACTGTACTTACAGCCGAGGTAGCGAAATAACTTCTAATGTCTGTCGTCCTTTTCTTTTTT
>CAEFZY010036848.1:0-78838 GCA_903066815.1 Brachyrhaphis roseni
TTAATTGTTACCTTGGAAAATCCCTGCAAACACCCGGTGTAAAGTGCCGTTTTCAATAGATCGGACAGAATTGAGCCAACGCGGAAGCTTATGCATAGCACTAACAGGGCTGGTTAAAAAAACATACCGGTAAAAGTCACTGAGCGCTTCTTAATCTTAATCTTCCTCCTGAGCACTGAGATGTGTTAAATTACATTAAACTTGCGTCTTCCTCTACACATATATTCCCCCTGTCTCACTCTTACCTTTTCTGCTCGAGCGCCCCTGGCGGCCGTTAGAAAAAATTCATAAATAAGCCGTATCGTTGTATAAGCCGCAGGGTTGACAGCGTGTGACAAAAGTCGCGGCTTATAGTCCGGAAATTACGGGGGGTGGGTGTGTGTGTGTATATATATGTGTTTAGAAAAATAGGAGCCAACACAAATGGTTAATGTGAGAAAAACTACCCAACATTTAAATTAAATCTGATTCATGAATGAAAAGAAAACACCAGGAGAGAAACACAACATCCTGACATTCAGTGTGAAGCTTTGACTGGAAACAGATAGAATAACAACATGTGGATCCTGGAATTATCTCAGCTTCCATCTTAACGGACTGGAAGAGGAAGAAGTTTCCAATGAATTATTTAGGAGTTTAAAAAACCAACAGAATCCATGAATCTGAAAAATGTGTTTCTGAGTGAAAAAGAAAGATAGAGACTGAACTATTTGTTCAAGAGTAACAACGTTCCTCTGACAGGAGGAGACTCTTTAGGCTCAGCTCAGCACAGAAATACTGAGGAATAAAAACTGAACCAAAATCCAGGAAACAGAGGTTCAGTGAATGTGGTATTGAAGGTGTAGAGGTGGATCAGTGAGTCAGAGGAAACACTGAAGAAGGACAGAATGCCAGCAGGACAGTCCACATACACTGCTAATCTGTTAGAGACAGAGGAAGAGGAGGAGGGGATGTTTGTTGCTTTGTTATTGTGACAGGCAGTATAACCACCTTTAAAGCATCTTAGACACCAAGACTGAGGATTCCATCCAAACCAACAGTCTCCTTTCCTGTTGATTCCTCTGTAACTCACTGATACATCAACATTTCCTTTCCACTCAACCTCCCAGTAACAACGACCAGTCAGACCAGTTCTACACAGCAATTGAGCAGGATCAAATCTGTCTGGATGATCAGGATATGACTGAAACTCCTTCAAACGCGTCACCTCCCTGTTGTCTTCAGACAGTTTAAGGCTGTTGTTCACTGTGTTTGTGTCAATGGTGAGTTCACAGGAATCTGATGGAGAGAACAAACACAATCCAGCTGCCATTATTGATCATTTATTGGCACTTTGATGATGACTCCAAAATGAGTGATGTGATGTTTGAAGATGGCTGAATGTGAGCTGCTTTGTTGTCATGAATCAAATGAAACAAACACTTACACTTCCTCAGACCTGGTGTCAACCATTGGACTCCAGCAGGCTCCACCCTGAAAGAAAGAGGGAGATCAGACATTCGGTGTCTTTCAGTATGTAGACATGGACATTACATGTCTCTCACACACACATTGTCCTACACTGAGGAAGAAATAATACAACATTTGAACAAATCCATTTGTAAAAATCCAAAGAAAGATAGAAAGTTTGAGAGCATACAGACATTTGGGCTTTGATGATGGTGATGAAAACATTTCAAACTGCAGTGGATGTAATAAGAACAGCTGGTGCTGCTGTAGCACAAATCATTTCTCCAAACACAGGGAAAATTCCAATAAAGAGGAGAAAGGAAATCCCTCAGTAACAACCTGAGGAAACACACTGACACCTAAAATACATCAAGAAACTAGGGAAACATTTTTGGAAGCTCCAACTGATTTAATAATCACCATTAAAACGCAATCAATCTAAACACCAACACAATACCTGGATGTCTGGGCCATCCACACACTCCCGCAAAAATTCAACAAAAAGTTAGGTAACTTCTACATTTCTAGAGTACAGAGATCAGCTCTGTTGAGGAGCTGGCCTGCCTTCAAACTGATTCAATGTCAAAGAATTACTTTCAGATGAAATCAGACTAAAATGTAGGATTAGCACGACCCACATTTGGAGGCCTTGAGTCCTCGACGCGACCATCACGGGTTCGACTCCTGGACCCGACGATACTCGCCGCATGTCTTCCCCCCGCTCCTTACCCCTTTCCTGTCAGCCTACTTTCATATAAAGGGACACTAGAGCCCACAAAAGACCCCCTGGAGTAAAAAAAAAAATGCAGTTCAAAGTGCTTTACATCACAAAAGCACAAAATTATAAAGTCGTTAAAAAACCCATCCATCCATCCATCCATCCATCCATCCATCCCTCCATCCATCCATCCATCCATCCATCCATCCATCCATCCATCCATCCATCCATCCATTTTCTGTTCACCCTTGTCCCTAATGGGGTCGGGAGTTGCTGGTGCCTATCTCCAGCTACGTTCCGGGCGAGAGGCGGGGTCACCCTGGACAGGTCGCCAGTCTGTCGCAGCGTTAAGAAACCCAATAATCAACAATTGAGAAAACCAGTAATAAACATTACATTTCGATGAATGCCATCATTAAAATCATCAATACACATCAAATATGTTGGTCAATGTTCCTTTTATTTCAGCCACTGCTGATGACAAATACTCTCCTCAGAAGCTCTGATGCTCAACCAAATTACATACAACAACCCATGAAGCAGCAGGGTTCATCTCACTTTTACCTTGAAACCGACATGAAGCAGTCATGTGCCCATGTAATGTGAGCCATCTTTTGTTGTCAGTCAAAAGACTGACAACATTGGGTCAGTCCAACTCCGTTACTTTTCCATCAGCCTCAGAATCTCACAGGTAAATATCAATGGTGACTCTCAAAGAGCCAAATTTGTAATCTTTGTGGTTCTCCAAGATGTGTTCCTTCCTGCTAACAAGTTTCAGAAACCGCAACTGGCCTGCAACTCTCAGCAAGAAGCAATTCCAGTTTGTGGTTCAGCTCAAGTAGCATTTGAGTCTGAGCATTCAGAGCACAGCATACTAAATCAGATTTGTTCATTTGCTCGGTGATCCTTTTTTAGACTCAAGTTTCTGTCTGAGGTGAATTATGTTTATCTTTTAAATGCTTGCAACAGGTGCTTTTATTACATCCCAGTAGTATTACTGTAACCCTCTCTGTGTTAGTGTTAGTCAGGTATGCTTTGATTGACTGCAGTAGGTCCAGAATGTTGCAGTTTGTCTTCTGACATCAACGGACTCCTGGGTATATCTCTGACCTCCCAGCAGCTTTATGTGATCTCCAAATCTCTTTAGATCTAGCAATATTTGCTTTTAGCTGAACCAAGATCTAGGCTGGTTCACGTATGTGATTGAACGTTTAGGGTTATAGACTCTAAACTGCTGAATTAACTACACCTACACAAAAGGCAAGCTGTAACTGTTGAGGGCCCAGGAGATTTAGCTCTGTTTTACTTTGCTGTCACTATTTTCTGTCCATAACTTTGGGAAATATTGTGTCAGTTTTTAGTGTTTTAAATCAGATTAAACTCTAAATTGAACTATGGTCTTCTGTTTAAATCAACTCCCTACAGGAATGAGATACAATATGGTGATCTTGTTAGTTATTTTTAACATGTTATCAAATTTACTTCAAAGTTAGAAATTAATTCTTCCTCTTCCACCAGAGGAACTTGCAAGAGGTTCCTCCATACCTGAGAGCTTCCAGTCTCCAGTGTGGATCCTTCTGTCCAGCCAACAGCAGCTTCACTCCTGAGTCTCCTGGATGATTGTAGCTCAGGTCCAACTCTTTCAGATGGGAGGGGTTAAAGGTCAGAGCTGAGGCCAGAGAAGCACAGCCTTCCTCTGAGACCAGGCAGCCTGACAAGCTGCAGAAACAAAAGGTTTTGGATCTATTTTACTAATTTTTGCTGCTCATGCTTATTACATGTCTGTAAGTTTTCTGCAGTTGACTTAAAATACTTTAGCAAATTTCACAGAAAACATTCAGCTTAAACAGTTACACTGCAATTTCATAGTAAAGTTTATTTTTCCTGTTGGAATAACATTGATATCATCTTTAATAGCTGATAATGGACAGAAACTGAGAACATTGTACGTGAGAGTTTCCAGTTTGCAGGTTGGACTCTTCAGTCCAGCAGAGAGAAGCTTCACTCCTGAATCCTTCAGGTTGTTGTTACTCAGGTCCAGTTCTCTGAGACTGGAGGACTGGGAGCTGAGAACTGAGGACAGAGCTTCACAGCTTCTCTCTGAGAGGTAACAGCCACTCAGTCTGAGGAGGTGGACAGAAAAATCTGTTATTAAACAACAAATAAAATTGGATGTTTCTGTCTTTCCAGTCACCAATATTCTGCTTAGAAAGATTGATGGAGCTGCCTTATTTTACACATCTTTGTGTTGCCTTTTGTTGCGAACTGGTTAATTTTAAAATAATTGAAATTAATTATCAATTAAAAATCAATATCTATCACTCCATTAGCAGATTTTTCCCTATCAAAAATAAACACAGTAACAATGTGCCTTCTTACAGAGCTTTGTTGGAGGCTTTAACCACTGGCAGCAGCCTCAGAAGAACCTCCTCTGAAGCAGAGTATTTCTTCAGGTCAAACACATCCAGATCTTTTCCTGATGACACTAAGATGAAACCCAGAGCTGACCACTGAGCAGGAGACAGTTTATCTGTGGAGAGACTTCCTGAACTCAGAGACTGTTGGATCTCCTCCACTAGAGAACGATCATTCAGTTCATTCAGACAGTGGAACAGATTGATGCTTTTTTCTGCAGACACATTCTCACTAATCTTCTCCTTGATGTACTGAACTGTTTCCTGATTGGTCTGTGAGCTACTTCCTGTCTTTGTCAGCAGACCTTGTAGGAGTCTCTGATTGGTCTGCAATGAAAGTCCCAAGAGGAAGCGTAGGAATAAGTCCAGGTGTCCATTTGGACTTTGCAAGGCCTGATCAACAGTTATCTGATGGAGAGACTTTGTTTCTAAAGTCTTAAATTTCAAAGACATTGTAGATGTTTGGGTTTCTTCCATCAGGTTTACCCCAGAGTTGTTGAAGGTCAGATGAACATGAAGAGCAGCCAGAAACTCCTGAACACTCAGATGAATAAAGCAGAACACCTTGTCCTGGTACAGACCTCTCTCCTCCTTAAAGATCTGTGTGAACACTCCTGAGTACACTGAGGCTGCTCTGATATCGATGCCACACTCTGTCAGGTCTGATTCATAGAAGATCAGGTTTCCTTTCTGCAGCTGATCAAAAGCCAGTTTTCCCAAAGACTCAATCATCTTCCTGCTCTCTGGACTCCAGTGTGAATCCGTTTCAGCTCCTCCATCATACTTCACCTTCTTCATTTTGGTCTGAACCACCAGGAAGTGGATGTACATCTCAGTCAGGGTTCTGGGCAGATCTCCTCCCTCTCTGATCTTCATCACATCCTCCAGAACTGTAGCAGTGATCCAGCAGAAGACTGGGATGTGGCACATGATGTGGAGACTTCGTGATGTTGTCATGTGGGAGATGATCCTGCTGGCCTGCTCTTCATCTTTGAATCTCTTCTTGAAGTACTCCTCTTTCTGTGGGTCACTAAACCCTCTGATCTCTGTCACCATGCCAACATACTCAGAAGGGATCTGACTGGCTGCTGCAGATCTTGTGGTTATCCAGAGGAGAGCAGAGGGAAGCAGTTTCCCCCTGATCAGGTTTGTCAGCAGAACATCCACTGAGGTGGACTCTGTAGCATCAGTTAGGATCTCCTTGTTGTTGAAGTCCAGAGGAAATCGACTCTCATCCAGACCATCAAAGATGAACAGAACCTGGAAGTTTTCAAAGCTGCAGATTTCTTTGGTTTCAGTAAAGAAATTATGAACAAATTCCACCAAGCTGAACTTTTTCTCTTTCAGTACATTCAGCTCTCTGAAAGTGAATGGAAATATGAACTGGATGTTCTGGTGGGCTTTGTCTTCAGCCCAGTCCAGAGTGAACTTCTGTGTTAAGACTGTTTTCCCAATGCCAGCCACTCCCTTTGTCATCACTGTTCTGATTGGTTGATCTCTTCCAGGTGGGACTTTAAAGATGTCTTCTTGTCTGATTGTTGTTTCTGGTCTGTGTTTTTTCCTGAATGCTGTTTCAATCTGTCTGACCTCATGTTCATCATTGACCTCTCCAGTTCCTCCCTCTGTGATGTAGAGCTCTGTGTAGATCTGGTTCAGAAGGGTTGGACTTCCTGCTTTAGCAATCCCCTCAAACACAGACTGGAACTTCTTCTGCAGACTAGATTTAAGTTCTCGTTGATAAGGTGCGGGAATTGTTTCTGAATGAAGAATAAATCATTTTAATATATTTTAGTTTTAGAATAATTTTTCCATCAGGTCCAATCTTTGCAAAAAATCCTCTTACTTCTTTGCAGACGGTCAGCCAGCTCCTCCTGCTTCAACATCCTCAGGAAGTTCACTGTGATCTCCATCACTGCCTCTCTGCTGCTCTTCGTCTGCTCATCATCATCATCTCTCTGACTCTCTGAGCATTCTGGGTCATCTTGACTCAAAACATTCTTGATTTTCTTCAGCTCCTTCTTCACAAACATGACAATATTGTCCTCCAGCAGCTGAAAGAAAACAACATATGAAGGATACATCAGACTGAAATCATGGAACAAAACATCAAATCCATGTTAGACAGATTTGTCTGCAAGTTGCAGCATGTAGATAACTGTGAACAGAACCCATGGAAAAGCAGCAGTTGTACATGTGCAGACCATAAATATGGAGTCCAGCTGTGTTTGGTGCTGCTGGCTACATGGACCACTGGGAACCTCTGAGCTCTGCAGGTCCACTCTGTGGAGAAATCAGGAACAATTAGGAAGACTGTAAATATTTACCTGACAGTTTTCACAGATGAAATCTCCAAGAGCGTCACAGTAAAACTCATTGAAAAAGAGCATCAAATGAACACATTACAAGGACGTTAAGAAGAGAAAGATAAAATGAAAGCATGAAAACCAGTAACACCAGAATCCCCCAGTAGATGTTTTAAAAACATTCATAATATAATTGTGAATATCTCAGTGCTAACTGGGAGGAAGCTGTATTTCTGTTCTTGGTTCCTGACCGTGGCCTGGCCTCTGTGAAACTAATAAAGCCAGGATGAACTGATGGCACTATGGCAAGTTTATTTCGTATCCTGGATTTCTGAATCCTGCTTAAGTAATTTAAGAGCCTGGTGAAGCCAATAGGACCACATCGTTTGCAAAAAGCAAAGATGCAATTTCAAGCCCACCAAAACGGATCCCCTCAACATCTTGGCAACTCCCAGAAATTCTGTCCATAAATGTTATGGACAGAATTAGTTACAAAGGGCAACCTTAGCGGAATTCAACTCTCACTGGAAACTAGCCTGACTTACGGCCGGCAATGCGGACCAAGCTCTTACACCGGTTATACAGAGACATAACAGTCCATATCGAAGGGCCTGGTACCCCATACTCCCAGAGTACCACCGGGGTCCCTAAGGGACAAGATCAACTACCTTCTCCAAGTCCTCAAAGCAGTGATTGTCCAAACTCCCTTGCAACCTCCAGGACTTGCCACACAGAAATGTGGACAAAAAGAGCTGAGCTCAGGTTAAACACATGTTAGAATGAAAACATTTCAGACCTACTCAGTTCACAGAGATACAGCAGTAAGATACAGCTCACCTCTCTGATGGTGGAGGTCCAGGAGATTTAAAGTTAATGAAGTCTTCCTTTGACCCATCACTCTTGAAGGACACACAGCTGGGTTCTGGTTTGAGGCTGTGATAGATTATGACAGAAAACAACTGGGATTAAAACACACCAGCTTCTGTCCACATACTAGCCAATATTTATATTATAGACCTATAAGAGTAGGGACCTGGTTGAACAATGGGACAAATTGTCTCCAAGCCAAATAATGATTTCATGTTAATTGCCTCTTCAGGTTTGATGTAGGAGAACTCTGGGTAAAAACAGAGATCTACATAGACAACAGAGGTTCTACTACATGTGATTGATTTTCACAAGATCCTATCAGTACCTCCATAGAGTGAGTTGTATTCTCTCAGAAAATCAATATAAATATTATTCCATAAATGTCTGATCATTCATCATTTGGTGCTCTTTGGTCCTGCTCATCACGTCTGTTTTGGTCTGATATATTGTGAATGTGTGTGAAGAGGGTTCTGGACAGTTAGAGATCGTGATCTCACCTTTGACCTTTGCTCTGGCTCTCATCCTCCCCACACAGAGTGGTTTTAGAGGGAGGGTCTCCCTCCTCTTTGAACTCCCACTGATCCATGTTGCTGAATTCACATCCACATCAGCTCACACACTATCTACCGTCACCTGAAAATGAAACACAAATCATTCAACTGCATATCAACTCCAATCATCCTTTACATCATTAGTGCTGGAAAAAGATCAGCTGCTCCTGAAGCCTCATTTTCCTGGCAATGACTTTGAAAATATCCTCATCACCTCTGACTGTGATCCTCTGGATGTTGGTCTGGATCAGTTTTTTCTGCTTTTCTTTCAACATTTCTAAAACCCAGCAGTTCATTGTTGAATTGATCCAATAATGTGAAGACATCACTGCAGCCTTGGCAGGTGTCCACTGTCCTCTGGGTTCCTGTATGTCTCCAGACTAACGTGATTGACTGACTTCCTCAACATCCACAAACCTTCATGAACACAGAGTTCCTCCTCAGCCTGGAAATCTAGAAAATAGCTAATTTGATTTCAGTTTATAAGAAACACAAAGGGTGTTTTTCTTTCTTTCCTTGTGTCCTTGTTTCTGGTCTTCTTTCCTTTCTATTTGACCGTCTATCTTTCGTCCTCCTCCTCCTCCACTTTGTTTTAAGTTAATAATTCATTTAAATTGATGAAAATGTACTTGTTCCACTGGCAGATTATTTTACTTGTAACAAAATATTTTTCCCATTTTATAAGTGAAATAATCATCCGGAGAAGTCACTCTAGCCTTTTCTGGATCAAGACCATGGCTTCAGATTTCGAGGCACTGATCCTCAGAAGATGAGTGTGAACCGCTCCAGTGAAAGCTGAAGATCATGATCTGATGAAGCTAACAGAACCACATCTGTAAAAAGCAGTGGTGATCCCATCGCCACCAAATTAGATTGGTGGTCATGGGACCACCACCAATTGACCTTAGGATTGACTAGAAATTCAGTTTCTATTTCTAATTCCTTTTGCACCTTGTATAAGAATAAATGTACACTGTAAAAAAAATAACTTATTGAACTGAAAAAGATTTGCCCACATTTAACAGAATGGAGCCAAACCTTTTTGTTTTACATTTTTTCAGCCCTTATTAAAGGTCCAAACATCCAGAAGCACAGCAGGCTTCTATTAGATATTATTTATTCCTGTGAACTATCTGATTGTTCTGCTGCTGTTCTCTCATTTCTACACTCAGCCATTCATCACTGATCAACAATCAGTTTCAGATGAACTGCTTCATTTCTTGAGTTCTGGTCCAAACTTTAGTCATTGAATCAGGAAGTTTTCTGCAGATGTTTCCAGAGCAACATCCCTGACTCCTAAAAGGATTTCTGGGTTTAAAAGAAGCTGCAACGTTCTACAAGGAGGCCCAGTTCCTCCAAAATCAGTGATTTAGCCGACAAGGCCTATTGAAATCTTTAATTTCTCCATGTCTTTCCCTTCCTGGGTAACTAACAACATTAAAAAGGAAACTCACTTATTTGACAGTTTTTTTATGCAGAAATCAAAGACATCAGAAGATCTCAGCTAGTGACAGATTTTTATAAGGTGGTATCAAAGCCTGAGATTCTGAAACTGGACTCATGAAAATAATCTGGCTCTTAACCAGTAGAGGGCTCCAGATTCTCTGTTTTCATGAACAAATGACTTTGTTTAAAAACATTTATTTGTTTTAACTATGGATTTAAGGTCAAATAATCCCAACAAGTTCTTTAAACTCCCCAGATTCTCTATTTGGGAAATAAAATTCTAACTCATAATTCTCCCACAGTGGAACAAAAGACTGATCACTTCTTTAAATCTGACTATTGGAAATAATTATTGTTTTATTGATGGATTTATTAGATCTAATGTTAACCTTTTGGATTATCTGTCTTTTTAATGCATTCCACTCTAAAATGTTGAATTTGAAGAGGTTTAAAGCTGTTAAAATTTCCTGGTCTGATTCAATTCACCTTCAGGTTTTCAACTGTTATTTCAATCTTATCTCTGAACAGCAAATATTTTACAGCTGCCATAAATAGGATGGAAAAATATATGACAGAAGAAGCCGCAAGTTATTGAATCACTCAGGCACATATGGCCGTTTTTGACCAATTTTTATTTTAGATTTAATAGAAACTATTATATTATATATAATATTGCCTTATGTGGTATCATTTTTTTTTCAGGACAATCTGAACTTTATGAATTTATGCTTAGTTTTTACTTTTGGACATACAGTAGTGTGGCTGCCTTTTGGACCTTGAGTCACAGAAAAACAAAATCCGATTTGGAAAATTTTGGATGTTTTTCACTGTGAAAATCTCAAATATTCACAACAAATGGTTTTTATCATTTAGATTTACAATATATACTGTAAAGTTCTTAAAATGATGTAAAAAAAAAAAATATATATATATATATATATATATATATATATTGCAAACAACTCAGTTTTACAACATTATTAGCATGAAAATGAAGGCAATTCCTCATTCTTTTGTATGCAATTTTTGAAAAAACATCATAGGTCAAAACAAGATGACAAAAAATGTGTAATTGTTTGGGGGAGCAAGGTAAAAAAAGGTCTTTTGGACTATAGGAAGAACCTTGGCTCCAAGAGTTAGCTGTGGCTGTAAGCTGTTTACTACTAGCTGCTGGGCAGTGGCTCTGCATCACCCCTAGTGGTCGATTCCTTGCAGCTGCGCAGCACCACCACCATTCCCCTGCTTGGATCTCTGAATAGTTGTCTCTCAGACTGCCAGGATCTCATCGTACTCTCAGTCTCTGTTACTCTTTGTCAGTTGCTAATAAGAATAATCGATCAGCGATCGTCATCATGACGAGCCTCACTGCGCCCAAATTGCGGCTGCGGGTTTCCCCTCTTCGTCTTCGGGCTCAAAACAGAACCACTGCCTGCTCATTCTTCACATAATCCTTTATATACAGAACAGAAACCACTAAGCTAAAAACTAATTACTAAGTTGATGCCACCGATCGCCCCGATATCCAAACTTTGCATCCATTTCTCGATCTCACTGCTTTTCTCGCTGCTCCGTTTCCGGGTTCTCTTTTACCGTAACTTGAACAACTTTACTTCGTTTTTTAGCAACAAAATACAGCCCATAATTATTTGTTGAAGATGTGAGATTTCCAATAACAAAAAAATAAAATGTTGCGTTTAATTTTCTTTACGTTTGGAAGCTCATCTCCTGTCACCTGCCCAGAAAAGCCCGTTTGTAACATTTCTCTGACATTCTGAAAAATATGGTTTACTTACTTTAACATAACTCTGGTTTTACTTGTTCTATTAACACAATTTAAAAACTGGTGTGTAGTTTAAACTGTGCACTTTAAGCACAAGTTAAATGTGAGTCTGTGGGAGGCGGAGTCTTGCCGCTACGTCGCCGCAAATCAGACATGTAAAAAAGACGCGTATACGCGTCCATAGACCCCAGACGGCTCCCAGACATTCAGACTTTCGACTGATCATATGAAGCTATGAAACTTATTGGGTCAACAGAGTTCTAGTCATCTAAATATCACATCTAAACATCAGTTGTTCGTCATGTTGTTTCTCTCTAGTTCATCAATAATCTGTAGATTAATTTTCAAACAACAGAGATGAAACTTTGCGCTGAAATCAGAAACAAACATGTTTTCCAAACATCAGGGAGCAGAAAGAAACAGAAAAGTTCCTGAAGACAAAGTACAAGTAGAAAAAAGAGAGTAAACTTACAGTTTGTTCAAGTGGTGGAAAGAGTTGAAGAGGAAGATCTGAACTAAAGAGTGAGATGTAGATTATCTGCTGTTTGGAAGGAGGCAGATCTTTACCTGTGATGGAGGCGTGTTCAGGTAGGAGGGTGGAGCAATGGGAGCAGCAGTGGAGTTCCAGGAAGCTTCAAAGTTCAAAGTTTCTTTCTGATTCTCAAGGAGCTGTTTGGTTTCCAGCTGCCAGTCAGACATCAGAACAGAAAATAACACACATACACCAAACACCAGCTCCATTTCCTGGTTTCCCTTTAAAAAGCTGAGAGCTGGTGGAATCAGTGTGTTCTCCATGAGTGACCCGGGATTTCCCCAGAAAACTGGCTAAGCCCTGTGGCTGGGGCGCTGAGGCGGTCCACCTTGTTTTTGTATTAAAAGATGCTAAGTTGACAGGAAATGTAAAAATATTACCCGGTAATTATATATTTTACTGAAAGATATTGTCAGTGAAATACTATTTAATCCCACAACTAGAGAGTCTTAAGAACAACAACAAAAACATTATATTGAATTATATTAACATTCAATATAATGTCTGAACTTTCTTTCTGGTTGCAAGTTTAATTAGGCCAGCAAGTTGTAAAATACATTCTGTATTAAGTTGTTCCACGTTACATTTTATTCAAAGATACTCTTGGACTTGTGTCGTTTAGTTAATTCTGGGAATAAGAAGAGTTTATTATGTCCAAAGATCTGTTCAAAATATGGACTGCGTTTAGAGATACATGAACTAAAATAGAGGGGTTTTCCACTTACTGTAGGATCCAGTTTACTCCAAAATGGTCTGTTGTGGATGTAACATTTGAATTAGTAATATTATTTCATTTCCACCAAGCTGACAGTGTTTCCTAATAGTTTAACTAATGAACGGCAAATCTGATGAAATTCTCCCACAAAATGATTGTTTTACTTTACTTTAGCCATTACACTGCTGAGGTTGGGTCCATTTGATTAAGTAATGTAAATGATTTTGTATAAAATAATGAAAAAAAATCTCCAGGTATGTAATATGGTTTGTGCATAGTGTGATAATATGGTTTGGGGCGTCTCATGAGCTCTGGTTGTATAATTTATGATCATTTTATGGTTTTGTGTATTTTGGATCTTCGTGTCCTGGTTCCAATTCCGTTTTGAATTGTAGTCCCTGTTGTATTGTGGTTGTTCACTTCCTTTTGTCCATTGTGTTAAACTTGTGTTGCTGAGTTTGTCACCTTTTTGCTTGGGTATTTTTAGTCATTATGTTAGGTTGCTTTCTAATCAGATTCATCTCAGTTGTATCTCTCCTCGATTTGTATATCTGTAATCATAATTGCCAGCATTTATTGCCACTCTCTCTTTAGTCAGATTCTTCATGGGAGGGGAAGTTGTTTTGTTTTCTTGTTACCAGTCCCAGGATGCACTGTAATTAACTGGTCCCAGCATTTCTGAAGCTTCCACTGGTTTCTGCCATCCAGCTAAATTCATGGAGTTAGTGAAAACATTTCAAGGTAGAATGGAATTGATCTGGATGAGATACACATAAATGACTGGATTGTAAAATAGTTTTATTCAAAAGAATAAAAGTGGACCAAATTAATTTCCAGACTTTTTTTTTTAGACTCGTAAGCAATACAGTGTGTTGTCAGTATAGAAGACATAAATCTAACAGACAGCATAGCTATGACAAAAATATGTGGAAATCAGATCCGGGAGGACTCATATGATACATAATCTGTTTCCCATGGTAACATAGTACAAAAACAAAAAAATAAATAAAAATAAGTAGAACAGTTTCAGGATAAATATCAGTTTGGGGGTTTATCTTCAGAACATAAAACAAACAGTGACAAAGAGCTCAGGTTCTTGAGAGACTCCTATTTTTCTTCTGTCTTTACATAACAGCACAGTAGTATTGCTAAGAATGTGAAGGACGTCTTTATAACAAACGTAATGCCCTTTCTTGGTCAACTGTTAATTATTGGCAGATTTCTGACAGGGTTATGTCCAAATTTTGTCATAGTGACATATATGGAGAATCAGTCATCACCCACATGAAGTAAAAAAAAAAAACAATACAAAATACATAATTTTTTCCACAATTTAGATGTTCTACAACCCTCAGCAGCAGCTTTACAAACATCCAGCCTGCAGGTGGCAACCAACCCCACAAAGGTACATAATGTGACCAAAAAATGAAATGTAAACTGAAATATTTAAAATACAAGCAGCATCCATCTGTCCATCGATACCAACAGCTCCGTCTTTTAACTTATCCACATCAGGTTATTGTGCGGATTAGGATTTACACGATTTATGTGTAGCTCATATTCAGTAGAGCATCTGTATGGCTGGGAAAAGACTGCCATCTACTGGTTAAACTGTGGCTGTGTATGAAACTGATGCATGAAGTTTGGTAAGTATAGCAAAACTGTCTGTTCTGACAGACTACAGCTAACATTATCAGACTGGAAGTGTGCTGTGTTTTTCTGTATTTAGCGCCTTCTTCTCTAACCCCCTGTAGGTTTCCAGAGATGATCTCACTGGGTCTGGCTCTGGTTTCTTCCTGTTAAAGGAGAGTTGTTCATTTCTGCCAACTCTGCATACTTGTTCAGTTCTATTAGTAATATTATTCCACAACAAATAGCTCTTTGCCAATAGCCATGAGTCAGTCAGACGTTAGCAATAACACCTGACCGACTAAATGGTATTAAAATTCAAATCAGACTGTTTGGTGTCACAATTGGGATCAGATGGGACTGTCACTGAATCTAATCTGTCACTATGTTTGGACTGTATTTGGATAATTTACATGAAATATTTCAAGATAATTAGAGGTGAATTGGAGCCATGTGTCCTGCAGAAACTTTTCCCACTGTTACAATTCAACAAAACAGCAATATTTGCTATTTATTTTTGGCGCTAACTACCATTAGCTTTGTGAACAAATGTACATATATAAAAAAACAAACTAAAATAACATGTTCATAAATAGAGGTTGCACAGACGTTAGGATGGACTTCTTACAGGCATAATCTGTAGGAAGTGCAAATAAAGAATTTACATTAGCCGGCTCAACATCACTACATTCCCCAGCAGCCACATTGGATATTTAAAGTCACTGCTGCTTGGCAAGCCTCAACGTTCCCGTTGGAACTCTGACTCCAGGGGGCGCTCTTGTTGTGGGAAACTGCAATGGTTGCACCTAAAATGTTGGACACTATGGAGAGAACCTGATGGCACCGTGCCATGAAAGTTACTGGTGAGTAAAACAGGATGCAGTCATTACCCTACTGTAGATAATGTAACGTGCTATTTTAGAGGTTTGTAAAGTTAATTAGTTTTTAAACATACATGGGATTGACACCTGATTGGAGTTTGTATCTGTACAATTTTATATATAAATGACTGGGATCTATATGTGGGACAACCAGCACTGTGGCACCACTTCAAACCAGTCTGGATTGCTAAACCTGGTTAAATCTGTGACTCTTCCCGGGTTGGACGTTGTGATCTTTGTTGGCTATTAAATCCCCCTAGATTACAGAAAACTCTGCCAGCTAACTCAGGATTACGTAATCTGAAACGATTTTTAAATCCTTTACAAAATTGGTTTTGTCTGACAACTTTTAGATGTCATTGATTATGATTTTTGTTCTGATGCACTTCGGGACTTTTTGCACCTTTTTTAGTCTTTCATGGAACTGTATTGTACTAAATAAAACCCAGTATGCTGGAGTCGTGTTAATCTTCAACAGTGCAGCAGGATCTGCTGGAGATGAAGATGGAGCTTTGAAGTTTCCATCTCTTGATGTTGAGAAAGGAATGACAGCTGAGAGAACAAACGGCTCGGCTTCCAGGAGTTAGATGTTAAGTATAATGTTTGGGTTAGTAAAGAAAACCTACTGAGCCAATGCTGCTGTCCTCACAGTTACTTGCATCTAGAACCTGGACCCAATAAGAGTTCCAGACCTACGCTGGTGACACAGGGTATAAGTTGTGGCAATTTACAGGCAGTTGCTGGAGTGTCCAACAGTCAGCCTAAACAGTGGATGAAAGCCACCAGACAGAACATACCCCATATGGACCTTTCCCCAAAAAATATTTGAGATTCCATCAGGATAAATTTGGTCCTGGTCCTAAAATAACTGCTACTAACTCACCACCAGTTTTCTGCTGGATCACAGGGAAGAAACAACCAACACTGACTATTTCTTCCTGTGGTCAGGATCGGGCGACGTAATGACAAACAGAGCAATGAAAATGTTTTTGCCCTGTTATATATTTCATTTTGCTTTTCTGACACTCTTAAATGTTTCAGATCATCACTCAAATTTCAATTTTGGATCAAGAGGATGAGCAAAAATAAACACCAGTGTAGGTCAGAGTTCATGGTACAACAGAATTAGAGAGAGACTGAACAAAAATGGCCTCCACCAGAGAGTTCAAAGGTCAGAACAACTGCTGATCCAAAAGAACATGAAGGTCTGTCTTACCAGAAAACATCTGGATGAAACCAAAGAGTCTGTGGAAAATATCTTGTGAACTGATGAGACAAAAGTGGAACTTTATGGAAGGTGTGAATCCAGTTACATCTGGTGTAAAACTAACAGCATTTCAGATTAAGAATATCGTAATGGCAGTTAAACACAGTAGCGGCAGTCCAAAGGATCTGGAGCTGGCCTGATTCCTCAAGACCTTGATGACTTTCCACAATTGATAGAATCAAGACTTTTAAGCTCTAATCCCACAGGAGAAATATTCAGTTATCAGTTTGGGACCATAAATTAAGCACACTTAGGGTTCTGCAGCCAAAAAAATTATCCAAAGTACTGAAGCAAGGCAACCTCAGAAAGACATTAGGAAAACAAAAAAGATGGAAGTTTTGGGGCGGCCTAGCCAAAGTCTGACCCCTTAAATCCAATTCAGATTCTGTAATATGATCTTAAACACTTCAACATGGCTGAATGAAACTATTTCTGCAAAGTAGAGAGGCCTGCTATTCCTCAGTGGTGATGTTGAAGACTTGTTACCGGTTATCACAAACACTTGAAGTTGATTCTGCTAAGGGTGGAACAAGAAGTCATTAGATTTAGAACAGGACCCATTACTTCTCCACATGGGTCCAGGTTCAATCACAAAGGAATTTATTCCCTTTATAATTGAAATCAACATTTAAAACAGCTTTTCAAATTTACTCAAATTATCTGTGTCCAACATATTTTTATAATGATCTGAAACTTTTAATTGAGACAAAAAAGCAAAAACAGAAGAAATGTGGAACTGACTGCCAGGCGTCTGCCTCACAATCAAAACTGTAAAACTACTATCAGGTCAGTGAGGGGTGGTGGGTGCACTGATCACTGATCATGACCATAACACATGTTGTGGACAGCAACATGGACGGAATAAAATGCAAGTCTACTGAAATATTCTCACTTCCGAGCAACATAAAAAGTCCAGTTTTTGTGTGCATGATCCACTGCAGCCTGACAATGCTGCTGAACAATCACCTCCAGTGTTTTGTCTCTGAAGAGATGCGTGGATTTGTGCAGATGCTCATTAGATCTCGCTGATGGGCAGCCAAAGGTTCCGTCCTGGTCAGTGCAGAAGCAGAAACTGAGGCCAGCTTACTCACAGTGTCTACCTTGGTGGATCGGTGCATGTGGTCGGCAAGCTGGACCACAGAGGAGGCCTTAAGAGTCAGCAGCAGGTTTCAACAAACAAACAGACTTTATCCGAGGAGGTAGCCCTTCATGCTGCAGCGGCCAAATGGGATCTGATGAACTGCTTCCAAACTGTAGATGGGGGGGCTTGCAATGGTCAAGGTGTCTGAGTTTTTCCTGCATGGTAATTGGATCCACTCCGGACCTATGGTCCAGCCTGTCCTCGAAAACGTTCCATCCTTACGGCGCAGTGAGGATTGGTCACGCTGCTTTTGTTTTGGAATAAAATGAAAGTGCTCTGCTACACCAGGAGAAAGAAGTGAGGTTATTATTTAAAGTTGGCTGCAGTTTTATCATACAGTCGAGTCAGGTGCGTCCATGTGACGTCTGAGAGGTTCTGACCCGTGGAAGAACAGTGGAGGAGTGGAGAACACAGAGTGGGGTGTGATGTCAGTTTTCAGCCAGTGACAGTGCCAGAGCCGCCTGAAGCGCTGCCTCTTCATCAATGCTGTAATCCTGACAAAGGAAACAGACACAACAGCTGCTAGGAACTCTGCTCAACATGAAACACTTTGTGTCATTCCGAAAACTAAAAAACTGTGGATTTCTGCCAATAACTCCCACATAGACAGAAAACTTCAAAATTGCCAAATTGTGGTTTTTTTCCATTTTTAAATTAAAATATCAACAAAGATTTGTGCACATTTATAATGGAAACATAGCTGGTAAGTGACTGTCTGGTGGGACAGAAGTTCACATCCAATCATCAGGAGCATAAATCTCATCTCATTCAGAGCTATTTTTGATGCAGTCTGGAATGATTATATAACATATATCTGCAATCATGTTTAAAAGCAACAACTGGATGAACATGTTTGAATGTAATAAGGACAGATAGTTATGGACAGATAACTACCGGGGGCCGATATGGACTTTGAATTTTATCCAGATACTTTGTGGTACTATTGTGATAACGATAACAATTATGATAATAAAAATAATAACTATTATGTCTTTCTTAGATACATTTTTGCCACAGCCTTCATGGCGCCACAAACAAAAATACTGTTCTTGAAAAACATTCCCATTTGAAATATGCTTCTTCAGGAGACTGTTTACTGATAAAAGTGAGATTTATATCACTAAATTGCACAAAGTAACTGAATTTAATCATATTTTAGAATTTACTGATATTTGTTGATACACTTGTGGAACAAACAGTGGAGAAAAAAGTAACATTTTTGTTTTGTTTTTTACTCAACATCAATAATTGGAATTTATCAAGACAACGACAAATCAAAATTTCAATTATGATGAGAAATTTTTCATGATAAGTAATAAACGATACCCAACCCTGCTGTTAACGTCTTGTTAGAGATCCTGACTCACTGTAGTGTGTAGTTTCTCTTTGTCAGCATATAAAGCATTTGTTTGACAGATCTAATTGGACCAACCAGTACTAAGTCAGAACCACAGAAAAATCCCAGGGACTCAGTGAAGATTGGAGATGCAGAATAATAGATTTTCAGCCAAAAGGCTCTTTTGAAAACCATAAATGAAAGCAGTACAAGTATTAAGAGTCTTTTGTGGTGTCTTCCATAGAAATATTACAAATTGTGTAAGATTTCTTCCGGGGAGATAATAATTGTGACCTTAACTGTAACTAATTTCATCACCAATTATGTCATTTTCTATAATCTACTCATAGTCTACTGCAGTGTTTCTAAATTCCAGTCCTTTGGGGCCACTGCCCTGCATATTTTAGATGTGTCTCTGTTCCAGGACACCAGATTCAAATGACTGCATGACCTCCTCTGCATGTCATCAAGTGCTGCAGAACGGACCTAAAACATGCAGAAACACTGGTCTACAGTAAAAACATGTGGCAGTGCAACAGTACATGTATATTCATAAAACTGAGTTTAGAAAAATATGCAGCAACCAAAGATAATTATTACATCAGGTAGGATTATAATTATATAGAACTGGACTTACAACAAAGGTGTCGTATGAGAACTTATGTCTGTGAAGAAGATGCTGCAGAAAGTTGGAGCTCTTATAGGTGGGGTCTCCCCATGGCATGGCTGAACACACTGGGCACACCTGTAGGAACAAAAACATGAGCGACCTCCGGTCAGGTTACTGGACCAGCTGATATAAAGTTCACAGCAGCACAACCTCATCTGGTTGGAACGAGTCGTCCAACACAGTTTAATGTCCAGTATTCCTAACAGATTAGAAGAATCGTCCTTTTTTTTGGATTCAGCGTCTAACCTCAAACAGCCAATCAAATTCCATCTAGAGTATCTCCTCACCACTTTGTTGGGATCATTGCGGTGGTTTTCCATACAGTGCTTCACCAGTTCCTGCTGGTCCAAGTTTCTGGCCCCACAGAACGGGCATACAAATGTCGACCGGTTTGGAATATTGCTACATGCCGAAAGATACAAATGCACAAAAAAATGTCAAATCATTCCTTAGAAGAACAGATGCTTCTTGAACCATCAAATGAAACATAAAACTGTGTGAGAACCCGTGTGTACCTTGGTATGGGTTGGGATGTGGGGACCACAGGGACAAACTTGGGACAGTTGGCTATCTGCTCTTGTACTTTGGAACAGGAGGAAATGTGGGACCTCATCTTTACCAGAGACACCTGTCAACAGACCCGATATTGTTACCTGCACGTCTGAAATGATGAGATCAGCTCCATGTCAGTCAGAGAAGATGGATTACAAAACATCATCAGTAATTCACGGGGAGATATACAGTGATGTGAGGACCAATGACATGACTTCTTTAACATGGAGGAGTTATTCTGGACCTTTTTGCTGCAGCCTCTGCAGGGGGCTTTGTAGGAGGCCAACTGTTTCTCCACATTGGAGGAGCGCTCCACTTTTTTGGGGTCAAAGGGCACACGGCAGAGAGGGCAGAGGGGTGAGGCCACCTGAAGACATGGCTGCAGACATTCCCCACAGAACCTAAAAGACAAAGACAGGAGACATCAGTTCATGGGCTTCACCCAGAGCTACCACACTGTAGCACTGAATTCAGTCCTAATAAAATATAATGATTTTACTGATGATCTCAGAGAAATTTGCATTAGTAGATTTATTTTTATGCTATTTTCCCCACATTTAGTAAATGCTCGAATTAAACTGTCTTAAGATTCCTGTTTAATTCTTCGATTTGCTTTATAACTAGACTCCTGTCGATTTGTTTCTGCCTGTAGAGATCAGAACAACAAACTCTAATAGCAAAGTTATTAGAGAAACAAGACAGAGAAAAGAGAACCACTGAACTCAGAGACAGCTTCCAGGAATATTCTTTCTGTGACATAATAAATAAAAACATTCTCATACTTCCATATTAACCTTTAACCTATTTAAAAAGTGTTTGTCATCATTTTACTGATCTTATGAAAGATAAGATGTGGCAATTGTCTATCCTCACAAGTAATAAGAAAGTACAGATGGAAGGTGATGATGGTGTCTCGGGGGTCAAAGTTCAACACTGACTGATTACAAGAACAAATCTCTGCTGTTAGCTTCGTACATAGAAAGAACTGTAATACAGAGGTTATAAAATCATCTGTATCACAGTTAAATCCTGCAGCACAGCTTAATGCAAGAGCAAAAAACGTCTGTGTTCTGTGACTATTGGTTTCATTAAAAAATATTTAAAAATTCAGTGACAAAAGTACATTATAAATACATTTCCGTGACAGCATCATTTCCCCCCGCCCCAACAAGCAATCTGAAGATTGTGAGATGAAGGAAACCCGAAACTGCAGCCACGGTTTTGAATATCCAGTCCCATTGAGGAGCTTCTCTCATCTTTATGAAGGCAGAATTATTCTGAGCGAGCCGGAAAAATATAAAAAGAAGAATACTGACACATAAAACATGAAGCTATATTCGTGGCGACGTGAATGCAGGAGACATTTTTAGGTGATTTGGTTCATTGTGTCTATGCAACCTTTTTTTATTACTGCAGGTACAATGACATATTGGGTACAACAATACTATGGCAAAATGCATACAGTAAGGCTTGTTAAATGAGGATACTTTACAATAATTCATATACAAGGCGTCATATATAAATGAAGAGGTTTTCTCTAGATCTTTCCTTGTTCCAAGACAAATTATAGTAGTAGAAACATAGTATTAATGATAAATATGAATTAAATTAAGCTTATTTAATGAAAAGGAGGAAAAGGGCGGTAATAATAAAAACAACAACAACAGCAATAACACAAGAAGGATGAAAATATCAGACAAAATAAAAATAAAATTAGCAAAAAACAATTATATAATGGTGTTACAGCTAATATTTGGAAAAGGTCAATGTTACCAAGATGAAGAGGAGCAAAACTATATATTTATATTTATTGAGATATACTTATTTATTATTTTATTTATGTATTCGACTTACCTTCAAGAGTGGCTATTTTTAAACTTTGTTATGCTTTCGTTCTTTAAAAAATCACAAAAAAAAGAAACTTGGATTCTGAAAGAGTATTCTGATGCTAAATAAAAAGATGATAAAAATTCTAATCACAATATTGAAAAAAAATCCTCCAAAATCCTGAGTTAAAATTAGCTCTGGAATAAAGCAGACAATAACGATGCTACTAATATCACCAATTAATAGCAACCATAATGACCTTAAGTGGTGGCAGAATAACTTATTTTTAATCATAAGTGGTGACCAAACAGGCCTGTCACAATAACACATTTTGCGATAAACTATTGTTGTTTTGAGATCCTTTTAACCCTCTCAGGCTCAAATTAAGTTGTAGTTGCAGGAAAAATCTGATATTTGGAGAAAACGATCATATGGGGTAGTAATATACAATTCAGACTTTTTTTGAGAGAGACATTTAAACAGCATTTCAACAGCATTTAGCTGTTGCAAATCTGCAACATCTGCCTGGAGAGGGTTAAAATATTGTTCTGGTATATGTGTTTATTCTCAAAGATCAATAAACTTCTAATGAACATTTAACTCTGGAGCTGGGAGACATTTTAAATGACCAAAATAAAAAAAAAAGCAACAGAAACAATAAATAAAATTAATGATGAAGTCTCTATAAACAAAATTGTCTTTCAAAATAGAGCTAGTTGAGACCAAAGCAGCAGACTGGAGACTTTTGTTATCCAATTTTTGGTAGAAAGAGAAAATAGAAATGAAAATGATTGAATTTGTTTTAATTTATCATGCGGTTAATTGATTTATTGCTTATTGACAGACCAAATTCTAACATGTCATTTCTTTTTTCTTAGTGATTGAGCAGGTTTTTCCATGCAGATCTCTTTCCGTGTGATCCAGTAAACTAGATCTCTAGTTTACTGGATCACATTGAGACTTTGGTAAACTCAGTAGAAGCTGTGATCTGGTATTTTAATTGATGTCTAACCCAAAGCCATAATGTGAATTAAAGAGATCAGAGTCACTTTAGTTTGTTTTATTTTGAGGCTGCAAAGATAAACTATCAGGTTGATGTTTCAGACTTTTTTTTCTTTTTTCTTTCCCAGAGCTCATTGCTCAGTAACAACAGTCAGGACTCTCTGCTGCGTTTCAGTGTTTCTCATCCTGCGCTCATCCCGGTTCTATCAGAACCCGGTCCGGGTCTTGTGGGACTTGTTGAAGCCACATGATAAAATGTTTGGACCGCAAACAACACGGTGAGTCACCGTGGAAAGCGACATCCGGCCTCAGACAGTGAAATAAGAGCAGGGTACTTTACGTGTGTCCGCAGCTGGCGATGCTGACGGGTTTGTGGTAAACCTCTAAGCAGATGGGACAGGAGAACTGGCTCTCTACGCCCTCAGGGGGGGCAGCGAGCGGGCCGGGGCCGCTGCTGGACTGCTGCTGCTGACGAAACTGGGTGCTCGCCGACACAAAGCTCCGAAACATCGCCATCATGGAGCCGAAGAGGAGCCGCAGTTGTCGACAAAAGCCTCACGAGGGACTAACAGTTCAAACTAGCTCGTGCATATTCCGTGACAGCAGATAGGGGAATAAAAGGGTTCCTCTACTAGGGCTTTTCCTAAAAAAATAAAATAAATAAACGAGAGAAATGTCTCCTCTGTTGCTCAGCTTTACTTCCCCCTGGCTGGAGAAGACATGCCAGAGAAGTAAACATTGGAAGCGGCGCTCGCAGGCGACTGAAAGCACGACGCTGTGATGCTTGACCTCAATTAAAATCCTCGACCCATAAACGTGTGGATCGCAGGGAATGCTGCATCCAGATGGCTGTGAGATCAGCGCTGACGGATCGAGAGGAGCGCTTGCTAGCGAGGCTTCGCCGTGGAGCTCCGCGCGCTCTGCTTTCTGGGAGATGAAGTCCCGCGGATCGTCTGCTGGCAGCAGGAGGCGGATCCGAGGAACTGCAATCCCACGGAGCAGTTCACCCAGCAGCAGAAACACCAGACAGAAAACATCTGATCCAATATGTCCACTCTGTCTCATATAATAGTTTTAAATTACTGGCTCCAAACTAAGAGCCTTGTCCTCTGTTTCCAACTTTAGCCAATGCAAATTGTAATCACAAAGTACCAGATAAAACTGATATTTACAATTGTTGTGGAAGGGGCAGTATTGTGGAAAATAGGTATGTCAAAAACATACCTGGAGTGTTGACTTGATTCTGTATGTTTGAAAAAAAAGACAAGAGAAAAATCCTTAAATCTCCTTGGCAACCATTCGGCTGTGCAAAACACATGGTTGGATCTTGCCCCTCCTCCGAGGTGCAGCTCCTCCTCAGGAGGCTGAGCTTCCGCCTCACAGAGCAGCCCTACCCTGCAACTCAGCCACTCTGTTCCTTTAGACTAGCCAGCAACAATTAGCAAATACCTGGCAGAACTGTGAATCTGCTGAGCTCCTTATTCAAGCTACTTCTCAGTGCAAAGTTGGTAAAAACGTTGTTAAAGGCTTAATGGAGGAGAGATGCTGTGATGACTTCCTACCTCTGCAGTAATGTGACATAATGAAAAAGGTTCAATGGGTAACAATATATTTATGAGGCTGCACCTGTTAGGGAAATTAGCTGTTTTATTTTGCTTCAAAACATCCCTCTGCCTTTACACTGACACACTAACAAAATAAAGGACTACTTAATACAGAAAAAGAACAAAAATGACACTGATTGAAATACTTTTAGAAAAGCCATATCATGAAAATCATGGTTGTGTATTAACAGTGGGTGCATATGGAAAACAGATGTTCTGGTACCTCCTGCCTCACCCTGAAGTCCACTAGGTGGTGGTATTGCACCACGAGCCGGTTTACAATCTTGAGGAAAACTAACAGAAGAAGAAAGAGAATGTAGTACGAGTTGTGGTGGTCTGTAGACCTCCCATCTGAAACAGAACGACCTGCTCTGATCACTGGAGGTTCTCACGGCTCGTGTCCCAAGCTGGAAACACGTCCGTCCGTTCTGCGATGTGTCAGGTGGAAGAAGAGTACCACGAGCAGCTGGAGCGCGTGGACACACCCAGGTATAAACCTCCACGCGCCTGGAGGACGCGGCACAGGAAAGTGCTGCTATTTAGAGAAGTCGTTTGGGTTTTCAGTGACGCAGCAGAACTTTATGAAATGAAGTTTCGAACGGGCAGGAACTAATGTGGTGACCGGAACTGGAACCATTTATTATAAAAGGACCAACAGGAAAGTTTCTGGCAGTGACACGAATGTGCCTCCAGATTGTTGTGATGGCAACGATATATTTGTTCAACAAGTTATTTACCCCCTGTAGATTTCTTCTGGTTTAGATTTCTGTCATGTCTTTTTGTTCCTAAACCAAATAAATATTGTTTATATTTTCTCGGGTCATTTTTGGCTGATTGTTAGAAATATTAGGATCAGACGTGGTAGTCAGGATTTTAAAGTTATTAAGTAATTATGCCAAAACATTTAATTCAGGACCTGACAATAACAAGCCCTGGATGACTCAGTCTGATAACTGACTGCTAATCCACCTCATTTGTTTTTGCTGTGCCTCTTTAAATCTCTGTGATATATGATTTCCAGAACATGTGACTGACATTACAAAGTGAATGCAAAGACAAATGGTAAAAAGATGGATCATTTATTTGCTGTGTTACCTGTTCCACTCTGTATGGTATTTTGGTGTGTTTCTGCAACATTATATTATGTAACTTCTTTAACCAAACAGTTTTTCTCTCCGTTGTTAGCACTTCGAAAAAATGTGTCAAATGCAAAGAGGAGCTGGCAGCTGTGGTCATCAGAGCAGGAGATGCATACTGCAGGTAGGACATGACACTGACCAAGAGTCACTGCACACAGCAGCATCTCTGTGAAAACCAGATTTATATAAGACTGAGAGTAAGTGATTCAGCTTGAATCACTGTAAATGATTTAATCTGCAGCCGTTTGTCATAATAATTACGATCTATAAGACAGATATTGCTCGTATCAATGAGAAAAGTTTTGAAATTGTTGTGCTTCCTGCCTTTTTTCTCTGGTTCTGTTTGCTTCCCAGGAACTGTTTCAGAGAGAGCTTCATTCACAAGTTCAGAGCCATGCTGGGTAAGACCCGGATCATCTTCCCTGGAGAGAAGGTGAGGAGGTCACTGACTCTCTAACCGGTACATCCTGCACCATCTTGACTCTGGATGGTTTTAAATCCAGTTCTTTTATTTAGTCAAGAAGATGTTTTTATTTTTATTATTATTATTGTTATTATTAAAAACCAGAATTGTTATTCAGGCATTCCATCCACCAAAAGACTTTGGAAAAAGAAGATGGCACGAAGGCAGCGATTAGGTTTTAACTGGCTGAGGTCAAACCTGCTGAGTCAGGTTTTCTAACAACTATAAACTTTATGTTTAGCTTCTATAAATATGCAATAACATTGATGATGATGAAAGCTATTGAAAATGTTCCCTAGTCATGCTTGAAACTATAAGGCCTTCTCTCACATCTGGAGGTACCAGCAGAACCGAGTCCATTCAAAACTGAGCTGGAAACTCCAGGTGTTCTGGCAGCTGTAGAGGTGAGTTCAGTGGAAGTCGTAACTCTGAGCGTCTCCTCTGTCTGCAGGTGCTGCTGGCGGTCTCCGGGGGTCCTTCTTCCTGCTCAATGCTCAGCCAAGTCCAAGAGGTGTGACCATGTTGTCCAGCCTTTCCCCTCACACAGACCTGGGTTTGTCTTGGTGAAACCTGGCCTTATCATAGCTTCCAGCCGCTCTTCTCACTGTCCTGTCAGCGCAGGAGTTTTAGGCTCTGACTGGATTAGTTTTTTATTATTATTATTCCAGGTTTGCATCGACATGAACCCAGCATGTTAGCGTCCCTGAAATGCTGTTTTCCAGAAATCAGCTTCAGAGTGAAAAAGTCGGCAGGTGGCTTTTGCAAACAGACATCTTCAAGTATAATTATCAAACAATGCAGTCAAAAGGCCTGACCCTACGCATGTCCAGTCTAAACATGAACCTGTCACTACACTGCAAAAACACTAAATCTTACCAAGAATCTTTATCTAGTTCTATTGCAAATATTTTAGTATACTGGAAATAATCAGTAACTTTTCAGCAAGACATAGGCGCTTGTTTTAAGTCAATGATTATTAAATATACATAAAAACAAATAGTTCCACTGGGAGATTTCTTCACTTAAAACTTTTAAACATTTTTCCTGTTTTTGGTGAAAAACTGAGGTGTGTAACCGGTATTTATGTCATGCTGTGTCTCCCTCAGGGTGTGAGTCAGAATGCTCATAAAAAGCTGCGCTTTGTCCCTGGGATCGTTTACATCGATGGTAAATGAAATCATTTCTGTAACTCCAGTTATTTCCTCTCTGGCTGAAGGTAAATCTATTAGATGCATCTTCTTTGGGGTGTGTGTGTGTGTGTGTGTGTTACCAGAGGGAGGTGCTCTTGGCCAGCGTAAAGAGATGAGACAGAAAACAACATCTGAGCTGTGTGATATGTTCAGGTCAACCGGTTTCCCCTTCTACATCCTTCCTCTGGAGCAGGTCAGTATGAGCACAGGGACAGACCTGTTAACACGGTTACAGATAGGCCTGTCACCATAACAAATTTTGCAATAAATGATGATATTGTTGTTTGGAGACCATTTTCAAGTAATATAATGGTAATGGCTTAATAATGCAGGAACACATTCTTAAAGATCAATAAACTTTAAATTCTAACGAACATTTAACAGTGAAACTGGAAGACATTTTAAATATCCAAAACAAATAAACAAAGCAACAGAAATAACAAATAAAATGAATTGTGAAGTCTCTATAATTTTTGTGTTTTCATCCCTCCTCCCAGGTTCTGGACCTCCCTGGATCCATCCTGACTCCCTCACCGCCGTCAGGCCAACCAGGCTCTGCCTACAAAGCAGCTGTGGATCTCTTCCTGCAGAGCGGCGGCAGCAGCAGCAGCGACGGGAAGGCTGAGGAGCAGGAGTGTGTGTCGCCGCCTGCTGTTCAGGAGTCACACACACGGCTGCTGCAGCAGCTGATTGGCTCAGCTCAAACCCTGACGGCCAAACAAGACCTGCTGAACACGCTCAGGTGGGATCACCTGGAATTCATCTGGATTATTCTTAAGATATACATTAGCAAAGTGTAACATGTTTATGTTAGTTAAAATATTACTTGTTATAAGATGGCTTATTTTCCTAGAAAATGTTGTTATGGTCTTGACTGAATAATAACTGTCATAATTTAGTTCAAAGATTATAAGTCAGTAGGCAATTGGGATCAGGGCCGAGCCAAGACTTTTTGGGGCCCTAATCTGATTTTAATTCAAGGCCCCCCATAGCAGATATTTCATTAGTCCTAGGCTACACTGTGTATCTACTATTATTAGAGTCATTTGTAATTAGATGACATCATGTCTGTGTTATTATGGCTATTGATTTGAACCTTATGATGCTCTAAATAGTTATCATTTTGAAATGCGGAGTGATATTTGAAAGTAACATCTGCAGACAGACAGAATTTACAGTAAACAAGTTAGATTGCAAATGTTTAGCACATTTTACACAAATGTTCCAAATTTGAAAAACAAAAGATGTTACACTTACTAACAGTGCAAAATCAAATGAAACGGTGAGTTTGGGGGCCGCTGGCTGGCTGTTAGCTACAATTAATGGTACAATTTTGGTTCCCAATCAAAGTGAGTCTACTGGACTATCAAGTGTGAAAAAGTCTAAAGTCTTCATTAATTTTTTACAATTAGTGGCATTCAAAAAGAAAAGAATCAATAACAATACCCCCTGGACATATTTCCATTAGCTATTGCGCAGATTAGCTGATGGTGCGGATCGTGCAGCAACTCCACCTTCCGTTCTCTGTCCTCCATTTGTTGAAGCATCAATCAACCTCATCAGTTTTCCCCCAAACTGCGCTGGCCTGACCGACTTTCCTCCTAAAGGCAGCACCTGCTGGTGCACACGGCTCGGACCAGAGGCTACAGTAAACTCATGCTGGGAGACAACTGCACCAGACTGGCTGTGAAGCTGCTCACCAGTATCTCACTGGGCAGAGGAGCCCAGCTGGCCCAGGACACGGTGCGTACCGGAGCAGACCGCACGCCCAGCAGCTCCCGTCGGACCACTTCAGATGGAACATATCTGATTTAGTTTTTTTTCCAGGGCTTCTCTGACTGCAGATACGGTGATGTAACAGTAGTGAGACCCATGAGGGAGTACTCGGCTAAAGAAATAGCTTTCTACAATCATATGTTCAAGGTTCCATCTGTTGTCATTCCAAACCTGGACACAAAGGTGAGGTACCGTCTGATCACCGTCGCTCTCCTCTTTTTGCTTCAGAACAGGACGGCCCTGTTTCTGTCCCGATTATCTGAGGCAGACATGTTCTTCCCTCCCAGACACCAGACAAGGCCAGCATCCAGCGCCTGAGCCAGAGCTTCGTCACCAAGCTGCAGGCTGACTTCCCCTCCACTGTCAGCACAATCTACCGGTCAGTCTGGACGAAGGTCCAGCATCACTGCACTGCAAGAAACACTAAACCTCACCGAGTATTTCTGGTCTAGTTTCTAGTTCAAATATCTTGAAATAAAACAAAACTAACTTACAAGTAACTTTTCAGCGAAGTTTAGGAGCTTTTTTCAAATCTGTAATTTACATAACATTGGAAAAACTAGTATTTTCTTAACCAGTGTTATGAAATCACTGACTAAAACAAGCTCTGAGGTTTGTACTTTTGGCAGTGAAGTGTGTGAAGAAGAGCAGAGAATGACAGACAGCTCAGCTGAAACGTCTTATTGAACACAAACGAAGCAACAGCCGGACTGATTAAGGCAGCGTCGCAGCTTGACCTTTTGACCTCTCGTGTTTCAGGACCGGGGAGAAGCTGCAGACGGCAGGCAGGAGCTCCTCCACCGCCGAGGACGCCGAGCGGTGTGTGCTGTGTGTGTGTGGCCTGGACACTGCTGCTGGTGAGTCACAGCAGCAGCATGTCTTCCGTTAACACTAACTTTTTGCATCTCGCTCTGCAGAGCAGTGGCATGCTCAGACATCATGTCTATATCCTTTTTTCAAATCGATATCCATGCTGTCTGATGTGGATGTTTAATGTTCATCCCAGAGGAACGAAATCAACTCAAAACAGCTCGATGAAAAGGTAGAAGTAATGACATGTCCACAAATACTCACAGCCTTTGCTTAATACTTTGGCAGCAACTCCAGCTTCTTCCAGCAGATCGTTTCATTCTTCTCTCCGGTTCTCGTCCAGCTCCATCAGGCTGGACTCTGGCTGTGCCGCTCAGTGACATCCACAGAGTGGTTCTGTAAATAAAAACAGAGGCTTTTGTTCCAAACTGATCCTTCTCTCACATTGTTTCTGATAAGAAATGTGACGGGTTTCACTGATGGCACTGGTCATCACTGTTCGAATGAAAATTGTTCCACATCTAAATTTGTCTGTATGTATAATTATGAGCTTGGCTGTAACTCATGGACTTGTTGTTACACACACCTCATTTCTGTGCGTTCAGAGCCATGTGACAAGATAAGAGACCTTCATCTTTAACTTGAGAATGATGCTGTTTCCAGGTTCTATACAGACCTCTGGCTCTCTGCTGCCGATCAGTGAAGTTTGTGTTTTCTCTTGATTTTCAGAAGAGGCTTCAGCGCTCCAGGCCACACTGGTTTCAGAGCAGCTCTCTCGGAGCTCAGGTGAGATATTCCATCAGGATCACCTTAGATGCTCTTACTGATCGTAGAGCAGGTGTCATTTCTGGTGTTGTGTGTCTTCTGGGGAGCAGTTAGATCGGTCCTATGACTTTAACAGAGTGTGTGTCCTTGTTTCCAACAGTTCCAGTGAAACCAGAACCACCTTCTACTGTTGGACAGTGTTGCTCCTCTGAAAGACCTTGTGGGGGAGCAGAAGGGGCTAGTGACTGCTGTAGGTCTTCAAGGTAATGGTTGATTGGTATTTACTAAAATCTGACCACCAGGACAGGAGGAACACCTTGGATGCAGAACCAGGTCTCTGTCCTGTTCTCTCCGCCTGTCCAGGTTGTTGAAGGACAGGGACAGTTTACAACACTTTAGTAGCACCAGAACAAGCTCTGTGCTGCCCTCTTGTGGGCTCTTTGTCTTCCAGGGACCATGAGGCCGCTGAGCTGAGGAACCTGCTGTGCTACAGCTGCAGACGGACTGTCAGAGACATGGTGAGTGGAAACCGTCCCATGAAGTTTAGGAACCTGATGGAAGTTCTGTTTGATCCTTTTTGTCCCCCTAATTAGTGAACCACATGGGGATTGTACTTTTCCAAAGTTTCCCCCAGAAAACCTGCCAAGCCTAGTGGTAAAGGTGGTAGGGTCAGTAAGTATTAAAAAATGTTTAGTTACAAAAATTTGGAGGTGAATAATAACATTAAGGGGACGGGGCAATCGATTCATCGATTCTCACCACCCAGTTGAAGGAGTCAACTATATAGTAAATGGTCTGAACTCATACAGCACATTGTCAGTCATGTGCAGACTGGTAGGCAACTTGGTGTTAAGTGCCTTGCCCAGGGGCACATTGACTACAACCTTCCGATTACAAGAGGACTACTCTACCCACTGAGCCACAGACACTACATAAGTAGCTATAAGTTTATCTTAATCCGTCTTTACTGTCACCATTACTGGTGTATAAAAAGTCCTATTTAAAACGAACAAACGATGAACAGCCTGGTGGGGAGGCAAGTGAAGCCTGGAGGCCCGCCAGGCTTATAATACACTGGGAGGAAACCCTGCTTCTCTAGAATAACTAAAGATCCAGAAATGTGCTGGTCTGGTCTCTGTTTCCCATTTCTATGCAGGAAGGAGGATTTTCATGAAGTACCAGGATTTCCATAATGATACATTAATGTATATTTAAAAGTGTGTCAGTGTTTTTTCAGCCCATTTTCTTTTCTGTTTTCCTCACAGTCTTCAGTCGCTCATCTCCCTCAGTATGTCCTGTCAGAGGCTCAGAGGAGACAAAACCGGTGAGACATTCAGCCTTCACACTTGGTACAAGATGACCAAATGTTTTATCTGGCCTACTTTAATCCCACACTTCAGTCACTCCTCAGCAAACTGTTCAGTAATCAGACTGTTTGATCGAAAGCTGCAGGAAACAAAAAATGTTTTCAGTCCGGAATCTGATTGAAAGGAATCAACAGTTTCTCCAGATCTGAGGTTTCAGACAGTTTGTTCCAGAGCGGAGAAGCAGAGAAACTAAAGATTTAATTCTGGTTCTGGGAAGACTGACTGTTCAGGTCTACATGGTTCTGATAAACTGACTCAGTGAGTGTAGAAGAGTAGGATCCTTTGGACACACAGAGATATAAACTCTGTGTCACCTACCACATTGTGTGCTACCACATCATGTGGTTTGAGATGTTATAGCACTTTATAATCTTAGTTAGTGGAATCATATCGATTGAATGAGTGGCCTGGGTGTACACCCTAGAGAAACCCCAGATTTATATTTAACAATTGACTCAAAAATAATCCCTGCCAAATTGGATCTAAACCAGTTTAGCATCAGATAACCTGAACCATTTTCCAGCCTATTAATCAGTACTTTGTGATCACTGAGATCCAGTAAGACCAAGTGAGAAGTTCAAGTTCCGGGTTAGTTTTATTGATGATCTGGAAAGTGGAACATTATTTCAGCTGGAGCACTAATATAGTTATTATAAAGTGCACTTATTGAATTAATAATCCTTTTAACAAATAAATGAATATCCATCTGATCATTCTGCATAATAACCTTACAAAACTGTTTTTGAAGTATTTGGCTGCATTTATTGCTTTATTCTCCACATCATTAGGAAATATAATCCAGTATGAGTTTGTTATGATTGTTGGTTGTTAAAGTAAAAGCTGCCCACTGCTAATGAACTCTAAGACCTTTAGCCTACTTACTAATGAACACACAACATTTCTCACCTTCATCTTCTGCAGGTCTGCAATGAAAAAGCAGATCAGCGAGTTTCTGCTGGACGATGCTGATGGAAACGATTAGAGGGACAAGATGATCAGACATGCTTTAATTTTTTTATTTTTAATGGTGGAACTTCTTGTAACTAGAATTTCTCAACATTTGTATCAAAGTAAATATTCTCTCTCTGAAATCAGTCTGTTTCCTAACTGCACTGCCTTGAATCACTCAACTTTAGATGAAAAAGCAGTACACAATGGTTTTACACCTATTTAACTTTTTATAGTCTCATTAAACCACAAACTTTGGTATTTATGATTTCAACCCAAAATTATTCATACACCCAGCAGACTTGATTCTTTTCACTGAATTGAGAAGTTTGATATGAAACAGAATTGCTCAAAGGCTAAGGTACCAATTTAAAAATAAAAGTTTAAACAAAAATGCCATTTCTACCCCACTTAGAATGGAAAAATTACATCAGCCTAACATTAAATTTACTGATTTATCTTCGGCGATTGGCTCAAAAGCCTCTTTACAATCATCTAATCTTCAGCTGACTCCAGATTCTCATCAGGATTCTGTCTGGGTCGCTCAAATATCAGAAGCATGTCAATGAAATCACAAGTTTATTTTCACCTTAAATCAGTAAGTCAGATAATCAGTTTTGGCTTAACTGAAGGAAATTAACTTTAAGGGGGGAAAAAAATTGTCTCTAACAAGTAGCATAAAAGCAGTCTTGGATCATTTGGTGATTTTGCAGATATTCTAAAACACAAATATATCTGTGTTCAAGTCAGAACCATCTCAAGGTATTTCCATAGTCTCTAGAGCCTAACAAGTAGAATTTGACCCACAAGAATTTTTTTTTAAAGAACCGTTTCAGTTATTAGACAAAAAAAAAAAAATTGGAGAAAATCACACAAGGTGCATTTTTATTGAAAAGATATTAGAAACTTTAGGTCTGCAACAAATCCCACACAAACATACAAGTATTTACAGGTTATTAGTTCATAGAGGGCTCTACATGTTGCTGATGTTAGCAGCTGGCAGAGTGGATTTGTCTAGGTCATCGAAGTACGGATGGGTCAGGGCCTCCCGGGCAGAGATCCTCTTTGGTGGATTGTAGATCAACATTTTCTGTTACAGGAGAAAACAGACATGGAGAGCAACATTAGGATTCAGGTAGATGAGAACAGCTGACAGCAGTTACTTCACTATGGACTCTGGCTTTATGTTCATTCCTCTCCCTAAATAAGTTTTGTCTTCTGTCTTTAACTGGATTCATGTTCTAACTGAACTTCTTGTCACACGAACAGTGAATAACTGCTTGTCCAAGCACTCCAATGAGTGCATGTTAGCCATGTTATTTATGCTAACTTATAACTGTAGCATAATCCAGAAGATTCTCTGCTGTAAACATTTGATTGTCCAGCTAACAACCGGACTGACTGACTCGGCCTGTCATGATAACAAATTTTGCTGGACGATAAATTATCCCAAAAGTTATCGCGATAAACAATAATATTGCTGCTTTGAGACCATTTTCAAATAACATAATGGTAACGGCTTAATAATGCAAGAACACATTGTCAAAGATCAATTAACTTTAAATTCTAATGAACATTTAACACTGGAACTGGAAAACATTTTAAATATCCAAAAAAATAAAAGAACAGAAACAATAAATACAATGAACTATGAAGCCTCTAAACAAAAGTCTACTTCAAACAATGAGTCCAGTTGAGACCAAAGCACCAGAGTCAAGACTTTTAGTTTTAGGCAGAAAAGAGAAAAATAATAAATTATGCAAGTGGAAATTGAGCTCGTTTAATTTATCATCCGTTTAATTGATTTATTGCAACAGACCTATGAACAAATACACCATTAGTGTCTGCAGACATGCCACTCTCTGGACAGGAGAGAGTGCAATAGAGCCCTTCACCGTGTGTACAATCAGGCAACTGAGTATTTTGACCACATCATTTAGGCAATATATTTTCTAAGTTGCACATAAAACCTGAATCAGTTTGAACAGAAAACTGAACAGGACAGCTTTGTTTGATAAGTAGGATGAAACCAGAGTGGCTGAATCTGTATGACTGGATTGAATCAACTGAATAAATTATGATTATTTCTGTTGTTTTTGTAAAGTGCATTGAGATGATACTTGTTAATCTGCACTATAACATACAACTGAATTGAAAATGGAATCAAGTATCATCCAAGAGGAAACAGAAGATGTGTTTTTCAGAGAAGAAGCTCTGGGGAAAATCCTAAACAACTCTGATATCATTTAATCAGTACTGAACACCTTTGACTGCAGCTCGGCTTGTATTTCACTTGAATTGTCCAGGATGTGTGTCACACAAAAAGCATTGAAATCATTTATCATACTCTCATTTTTTAGAGGGAATGAGTTGAAATTTGAACAGGAGTGTGTGTAGAGGATCCATTGCCCTCACCGCCAGCAGGTCCAGGCCGTTCTTATCCAGGTTCTTCACCATCGACGACAGGTTTCCTCCCTTCCATTTAGGGAAAGTGCTTTTGTAGTCAGGCAGGTTCTCCACATCAGGCCAAACATCGTTATTCGGAGTCCCCAGCGTTCTGAAACAGAAAATGCAACTAAAAATTGATAAATAATACCAAGAGTTGCTAATAATTTTACTCCAAAACACCAGCTTTCTAGCTGCTCATGTGAATTAGCATTTTGTTTGACCTGCAGGTCAGTTCATATCTGGGGTTAAAAATTACATCGGATCTTTTTTGTTTTCATACAGAACTGATTTTCAGCAATTTTTTCCCTGAAAAAAATAAAAATAAAGATAAATAAATGTTAATAAATGTAAAAAAAGTAAATCCAAATGGCAGAAAATAGTTTCAAAAAGTGACTTGTTTCAGTCATCTCTTCTGGGAATTAGTTGTACGATGAGACCCTTTGAGAAGTTTTGTTTAATTCTGAGAATATAGTCATAACATTGACAGGGAAAAAAAAAAAAAAAAAAAAAAGAGGCAATTTTACAAGAAAAAGTTGTTTTGACTTTTTTTGACTTCCTAAAGTCTAATGTCAGAAGATGCTTAACATTGCTCATTTTAATTTTCTGCTATTTTTTTGTGTTGGAGTTCTCATAAAATTACTACTTTAATCTTCTAGTATTATGACTTTATGCTCTTAATTTAAAAATAAATAAATAAATCTCAGCCTGGCCCTAATATTTTGTCGTAGAGTTGATCTGAATTCCAAGTCCAAATAAACAGAACCTCTAAAACTCAAATCACTCAGAACTATGGGAACCCAAGAAAAGCATTTGTGTGGTCATATCAGCCTGTTTGTTCAGTTTTCTTGTTGAATGACCTGAAGATCCTGAAGAGCTGGTCGATCTCAGAGTCTCCATGGAAAAGCGGCTTCTTGGTGGCGAGCTCAGCGAAGATGGTTCCGGTGCTCCAAACATCCACAGGGGTGGAGTATCTGGGGGAGCCCAGCAGAACCTCTGGAGCCCGATACCAAAGGGTCACGACCTGGAAGCACACGGTTTACCATCAGAGAAAAACCTTCGGACAGGCAGAGTGGGTCCAGTTCGCTCGACGTGTTTCACCTCGTGGGTGTAGACCCTGACCGGTACGCCAAAGGCCCGGGCCAAGCCAAAGTCTGCCAGTTTGATCACGCCCTTGTTGTCGATCAGGAGGTTCTGGGGTTTCAGGTCCCGGTGGAGAACCCGGCGACAGTGGCAGAAGTAGATTCCCTCCAGGATCTGGTAAAGGTAGCTCTGGGGAAAACCCGACAGGGAGACGCAAACAATCAGGAAGACACGTCACTGACAGCAGACTGCGATCAGCCTATCAGGACGTACCTTGACCAGCATGGGGTCCATGTACTGGCCAGACGGGATGGAGTCCAGGTACTTCTTTAGGTCCATGGACAAGAACTCAAAGATGAGGTAGAGACGAGACTCTTGCATCAGGACGTCCAGGAGTCTGTGTGTACACACACACAGTTGAACCTGGGTTTGTACCAAACTTCAGCTCAGGAATCCTATTTGTTCTCATGTCAACAGTGAGATAATCAGGATTATTAGAAATCAACTTTTATACCTTTTTTAAACAGAGGTTAAATAAATAAATAGTGAGGAATTCTAAGGTATTCCTCACTAACAGTTATATGTAGGCCTGTCACAATAAATTTAACTGAATAATAAATTCTCCCAGAAATTAGAATAATTCTATTAGAAATTAATCATTGAAATGATTGCAACAAACTATAATATTGCTGTTGGAGCCCATTTTCATGTAGTATAATACTAATGGCAAATTAATGCAAGAACACATCCTCAAATATCAATAAACTTTAAATTCTAATGAACATTTAACACTGGAAGACATTTAAATATCCAAACTAAATAAACAAAACAACAGAAAACAACAAATAAAATGAATTATGAAGTCTCTGTAAACAAAAATAGGCCAGTTAAGACCAAAGCACCAGACTTTTGGTAGAAAGAGAGAAAGTAGAGGGGTGGGGGGAAATCATGCAAATGGAAATGATTGAGCTCATTTAAGTCAGGATTATTTCACTAGTGATTTCAGTGAAAATTCTAACGTTTTGCAGTGAAAGCAGAGCAGAAACCGTCTGTGGCCCTGTGGAAAGTCTGTTCTGCTGTCAGACTAGAATCTAGAGCTCAGTGTACCAGTAAATCAACTTTTTGCTGATGCTGAGCTTCATTGTGTATCCTCCTCTGATATGGAGTCTGATAAGCTGCATAATTAACCTTATGAAGAATTTGTAGCAGATGCTATAACTCCATTAACATTTGAGTGATGAATCTGGGCCATGTTGGCATCTGAAGAGGTGACCCAGTGACACTGCCCCACAGCGGTCTCGTCCTCCCTCCACCCCGTCCAGCCTGCAGGCGGCGTACCGTACAACGTTGGGGTGTTTGAGCTCCTGCAGCAGAGACACCTCTCTGACAGCGGTGCTGGGAACTCCCTCCTCCTCACTCTCCAGACGGATTTTCTTCATAGCCACGACTTGTCCTGTGGATTTATGTCTGCCCTTATACACCACCCCATACGTCCCTGGAAAACAACAGATAAGAAACAGTCACACACAGGCATCGTCTCTGATCGAAATTCTATTGATAAAAACAAGTCAATTATTGCTTTTCCTGACAAGTTCTGATCGTTAGCAACTTTTTTCCCCCCAGAAAACTTGCTAAGCCTGGTTGTTTGGTGCTAGGGCAGTCATTCACCCAGCGGCCCGTCGTGCTTTTGAGTTAGATTTTTTTTTTTAAAATTGACAGGAAATTAGAAAATATCTCTTGACAATTATGTGTTATTGAAATATTAGAAGATTAATACCTGAAAACCAACTATGAAGTTTTAAAAACTGTAAACATTTTAAAAAGACTTAAATAAATAAGCATTGATTAGCCCAGTGGGGGCACAAGTAAAGCCTGGTGGCACACCAGACTTATAATACACTGAGGGAAACCCTGCATTGAGATTTTATGAAGCATATAAATCCAGTCGGATGAATCAGATAGAAACATTTTGTGTCACTTGCAACGAGGACAGTCGCAATACATCAAATAATCGCATAAATTAAAACAATTTCCATTTGCATGATATATTGCTTCTCTCTTTCTTCCAAAAATTAGATGACAATAGTCATCGGTCTGGTGCTTTGGTTCAGCTAGCCCTTTTTGTCGAAGGACGACATTGTTTACAGAGACTTCATAATTCATTTTAAATGTTGTTTCTGTTTTGTTTATTTATTTTGGACATTTAAATGTTTCAATCAATCAAGTTTACTTGGACAACACATTTCAGCAATAAGGCAGATCAAAATGCTTTACATTATTAAACGTCACCAAATTATTTCCAAAGTTAGTAAAAACATTAATTTGCTCCGTTATTAGCAGAACTGTGCCCACCGCAATGTCTGCCAGTTTCAGTGTGAAATGTTCTTTGGAAATTCAAGTTTCTTGGTCTTTGAGAGTGTGTTCTTGCATTATGCAATTATATTACTTGAAAATGGTCTCAAAACATATTATGGTTTATCCCAGTAACTTCTAGGACAATTTATTGTCCAGAAAAATTGATCATGACAGGCCTAGGAGCAACCTTCACAGAAAATCCTTCTGATAAACCAGAGGGACTTTCTGTCCGACTTACCAACAGTGATTAGTGATTTAATACCAGATACAATCTGACTGTCTTTAAGGACAGCAGTTCAACTCTGACACTCTGATATGACAAATGTAGACTTTTACTTTATTTAGAAAAATAAGACATGTATACAAACCTTCTCCAATCTTCTCTATTTTCACATAATCTTCCATCACTGCTTGAAGAAAAGGGGGAAAAGTGTCATTTAGGCAAATACCAGTTATTTCAACATGTTTCATCAGATACAAACCGTTTCAATTAACTCATCCGACCACAACATTCTGACTCCACCGTCGACTACAAACAAACATGTTCTTCATCCACGCAGACATTTTTCTCCTCCTTACCTACCGTTAGCTTACCCAATGCTAAACGGTAACAAGAATAGCCTTTCTCCGCTTTTAAAACCATTCTCGGACTTCAACCCTGGTAATAAAAAGTCCATGTCTAGCCTCCAACTGATAACAAGGCATTCACTCATTTGTAAATATGACAAAACGAACATAAATACCTAGTTTTGTAGCGTTTTGTCGAGCAGCTCTGTCTTCATTAACCGACCGTCGCTACTGGAATGCTGACAAACCCTTTTGAATAAACCGCAGCACAGAGGCCGTTCAAAACGCACCAATGAGATCACGCGATACATTTCAAAACTACCAATCAGAGAGCGGGATACTTGCCTGTTGGTTGAGCGGGAGACGACGCGCCGACGTAAGAGCGTTTGAACGGAACCAGTTTGAAGGGGTGAATGTGTTTACTGACTGTGAGTCATTTATACTATTTAACAATTTTACCAAAAAACCTTATAAAGCTTACAATCCGAATTACAAAGTCAATTTAAAACAAAGTGACAAAGCAGGTAATTTCTTTAGAAGGCTCATAACAGTCTGGTGAATAGAGAACCACACCACCCTGCTGAGAATCAATATTAAATGCTTATTTTGCCTGAACTCAACCTTGTATTGTTTCTTGTAGTGATATGGCATAGGCTATACATTTTTTCTTTAATAAAATCTTGTTTTCCACCAAATGCATATATTTATATTTAAAATATCTGTACATTCAGAACAAACTTAAATTTCTGGTTTGTGTGCATTCATTTGTTCAATAAAACTGATTCTGTCTGAATTTGTAAGCACACTGCATTTGCATGAGACCCTCTATGGATAAAGTGGAATCTATGGAATATAATTATTTAATTATTTTTGTTTGCATGGTAGCAGCTTTGCTACTAATGAAACTTAAACTAGTAAACATGCACAATAATAAATCATCAGATCTATCACTTACTGTTAGCTGTGTTTACCTTTGTTGTTATATTTCAAATAGTAAATACATTATTAGTAGCTTGCCTTTACATATTTGTAGTCCAAATATTACTTTAGGGATTAAGATTTAGCTCAACAGATAGAGGAACATGATTTTTATAAGTACTATATGACTGATTATAATGCAGTTTATCCTATACACATATCTCATCTGGTTTCTGAAACTCTGCAGCTACTTGTGTCCAAAATGAAAGTGATTATTTCTACTAACTTTCATTAAGTACGTCTTATCTGTAACTCTTAAATGTTTTAAATTCAGATCTCTAAAATGATTATCAGGTTAACACCCTGTTGTACAACAATAAAACACTTTAGTCCAGTTGAATAATTGTTTTTGTTCAAGAGATTAGTGTGTCACATTTCTTTAATAAACTTTGACGTACTTTGGTGCAGCTGGGTTTGTTTTCCAAGTGAATGAATGAATAAAATGAAAAAGGGGAATACTGAATTAAAATGTCCAAAACTGAAGAGACACCAGGCAAATTTATGGGTTTACTGATTTATTGACATACAAACAGGCAGCCTACAAATCTGTCTTCATCATTATTTCCTGCTAATCATAAAGATGTCTAAAAAAAAAAAAAAAAACCTGCGTTATAAAGTAAAACAGACCTGTGAAAAAAAGTGCACCCTCTTACAATTCATAACATTACCCCAAACCAAAACAGAAAGATATACTTCTCTGATTAGTTAGCAAAAACTGAACTTAAACACAGTAGTATGTAAAAACTGAGAAACACCTTTTATTTTAATGTAGAGCTTAAAATGTCTTTATTGCCATTTCACAGTAGAAGTCATCCCACGACACGATACAGAGAGGAAACGATAAACAGCATCTTAATCACTAACAGACCTCAGAGATCGTCTCTAACTAGGCTGTGGAGGCTTTTGGCCACTCTGCTTCACAACATCCAGAAAGAGTCCAGTTAAAGTTTCTGGCTCACCACAAACTTTAACTGGTAAGCCAGTTAAAGGCTTAACTGATTGATTAGTTAATCAATCAGCCCATAATCATCCTCTTGGAGCAGCAGAAAGAGTGGAAGCCATTTCTCAGACTGGTTCCTAAGTTTCAGAGGGCGGTTCCCGTTCAAACTAATCCAACCGTGGCAAATTAATTTACTCTGGGTTTTTACTACACATCTCACTGATTGTAGTGATTTGTTAGTTGCTGAATCATGAAACAGAAATGTGTTGCCCTGTATGACAAATCAAAAAAGAGCTGACATCATGAACATCCAACTTTCTCTGCACTTTATGTAAACATGTCTTCATCTCCCCCATGCAGCATCACCAAGGTGACGAGGAGGGAACTGGTAGACGCTGGGGTACTGGGAACTTGTATCCTGGCTCACTCTGCAACACCACTTAGCTCATTGCTAAAACGATCTAATGTCAGGTCCAGATACTAATAGCTTTCATTCCAACTTAAGGGTTCACACCATCCAAGCAGCAGTGACCACTGATAGGATGAGGAACACTAAGAACATCCAACACAAGAAGGAAGTGGGATTTGCTGGAAGAAAATCGCACTTCATCACCAAGCATGGAGAAGCATTCGGCTTCTGTGCACCACAAACACTGCATTGCTTTAAATCAAGGCTAAAAACCCACCTGTCTTAGAGGGGTTTTTTAACCATAATAAATAAAACATTGACCAACATATGTGCATTGATGATTTTAACGATGACATTTGTCAAAATGTAATGTTACTGGTTTTCTCAATCGTTGACTCTATGGTGTTTTTATGACTTTGAACTTTTGTGTTTTTTGTTGTATTGAGTGATTGAGTGACAAAGCAAAGCACCAACAGAGACAGAAAACAGCTGACTGAGCCCCTACTAAAGAGTTCCATCACCCAAACTCCTATTCCAGTTATAGCTATAGACTGTTCTGTTAAATGTTTTTATATATTATTTAATAATATTTAAAGCACATCTATGAATATTATACTTATAGCCATTAGAAAAACTGAGACAAAAACATATATATAACAATGCAATAACTATAAAAAATGGGGATTGGCTCAGAAACTCAGAAATACCCTTAAATATTTCTATCTCTATATTATATATATATAATAAATGTTGGCCACGTCTACTGCCACAAAATTCATTTTGATGAAGTGAACACCTGACTGTTTACATGTTAACACACGAAATATTTAAGAAATTATTTTATCAATCATTTGATCCACATGAAGGCTAACGATGGCTAACTTTCAACCGGCATGGAGGTGGAGCATCTGGACAGAAACTGTCCAGAGCTGCTGCTGAATGGACCAGATCCTGCATTACACTGTAAATATGTTTTATATGCTCCATATTCATGTTTTTATCGAAACACTTTTTATTAATATAGAACGATCCTTTATTGGTCCTTCAGTAGAAACATTGATTTGCATCAACATAAAATCAACAGGCAAATGGAAGAACAATAAATATAAGCAATTATAATAAAATAAAATTAATTACATGACTGAGTCAGAGGTATATACGTCCATAAAACATGTCAACACTTAAACTGTTATCTACAGTGTCACCAAAAGGGGAAGTGATACTTGTATGTGATATATGTTTGTAATTGCACTACAAAAAACAAAATCTTATCAAGAATTTGACTCATTTCAAGTGCATATATTTTAGTTCACTTGAATTAAGACAAGGCTAACTTACAAGTAACTTCTCAGCAAAATACATAAGCCTGTTTTAAGTCAATAATTCTTAAAGCAGGAGAAATGACTTATTTGAAATAATCTGCAAGTGGAACTATGGTAGTTCTGTTTTCTATCAAAAATTATTCACTTAAAGCAAGCTTGCATATTTTGCTAAAAAGTTACTTTTAAATTAGTTTTGTCTTATTTCAAGATATTTGAACTATAAATTAGACCAAAAATACTTGCTAAGATTTTGTGTGTTTTTGCAGTGTGAAGGCTGCTGTCAAGTATTTTTCTTAGTTTCTGTACTGAAATGGAAATCTTTGTGACAACCCTAGTACATACAGAGCATTTTAGAACCTCATCACATCCAGATAAAAGTATTGAATAACCTTCTTATAAATTCACCATGTTTAAAGTCAGGTTTAAGATCAGCTGGATCTGACGAGTGATAAATAACAACCAACAGCTGTGATACGGATGTGGCTGAAGCAGATAGATGACTTGGGCCAGGTCAGACCACAGGTGCCAAATGTGTTGACCGATTGGTCACAGCACCTTTCAACACATGCAGCTTCATTTCATCTGAACACTCTCTCTGGGAGCGGAACTCATTCCAGTAAGTGTGGATTTGAAATATTAAAGGGAGACTTTAAAAAATTTAAAAACCAAAACTTTTTTATGACCCATTAGAGGGCATAGCGCTGTATTGTTCTATTTATGTCAGGCAGCATGGGAGTTTAAACATGTTGCTGATGTGCATAACAGTAACCGTGGCGACTAACAAATGAGGGTTCAGGCTTTAAAGGGGCAGCACTTTGTGGTTTCCAGGCATACAGTGCCATTTTATAGCACAACCAAGTAAATATGACTGAGTTTGCAATTTAACACCTTGAAATTGGGCCTCTGTCTCTTTAAGAAACTCCTGCTGTTTCTGAAACTCCGCCTTCAGGAAGTCATTACAATGCACCTGTATTACCACTTTAACAATTTTTTTTACAAGTGTTGTGCAGTGCTACCAGGTGTTTGCTAGTTGCTGCGGGCTAGTCTGAAGGAGCTGCCTGAGATAGTTGAGTTGGAGGGCTGCTCTGTGAGGCAGAGCCTTGGAAACAGGGAGGAGGCGGGGCTAGGTCCATCCAGGCATTTTGCACAGCAGAGTGGTTGCCATGGAAATTAAAAGATTTTTCAAACATGCATGAAAGAATTAAGGCAAAACTCCAGGTATGCTTTGATTAGGGAATAACATTATAACATGAGGTAAAGTTGAAAAAAGTCAATTTTACATAACACTGCCCCTTTAAAGCAACCTTCCTACATATGCAGTGATGTGCCACGGAAAACGATCATCATAAAAAAGCCTGTACATTAATCAGCATCTATTTGTTGGGATTTCTATGGTAACCAACTGCAGCCGCTCTGCTTCAGTCTGTCGCTCTCACCTGCAGAATGATGGAGTGAAATGAGAAGTCCTGCTCATGAATACCTGAGGACTCATGAAATAGTTATGGCTAAAATTCTCATATGATTCTGTAAAAAGGCAACACATTGTGTCAGAATGATCACTTTGATATATATTGAAACGTTTGCCTCTAAGTATCCAGAGTGTCCTACATCTTCCAGCTGATCAGCAGTGGAGGCATCTCATGCTGACCAAACAGCTGGGAAACATCTGTAGCTGCCACCAAGATGAAAGGAATACAGAACATGCACCGTTAAACACTGGATGAGAACTTAAAACTCTGTTCCTACTTATTTAAACTCTTACAGTGATATTCAAAAGCACAATGGATTTATCAGGTGTCTTAACAGGAAATATTCTTAAAGCGTGTGCATGAGTAACCATGAGAGATGTCAGACCCACGTTCAGGTAGAATCCAGACTCCAGGACAGAAGACCAACAACAGGTCAGGTTTTCCAGTCATGTTCCAGACGGAGTGGTAAACACACCCTGAGGTGTTTTCATTGGTTCCCGACTGGTCAGACCCTCGGGTCAGTTTGTTCCTTCACTCTCTCCATTTCTTTCACCGACCATCTCACCATCTCCACCATCCAGGTAGCTAACCTGCAGTGTGGATCTCCGTGGTTCTGCTGAGTCTTACTTCCATCAGAGTCACACATCAGAAGTCTGTAACGCTCTGTTTGTGCTCGATAGTCTTTATAAATGAGATGAGGTGGAAAAACACAGTTTCAGTGTGTATGGGTTGGATCCATCTGCAAGACAAGCAGACAGAGATACTTGGAAACAGATTTGAAAAACAAACTGAACTGTGGCGCTCATAGTAGCAGCATGCTGGAGCAGCTCTGTTACTTGAGCTCTGATTTCTTCTCTTTGCAGATTTTAGTTCAAAATCATTCTGGTTGAATCATTGCTTGTTTTCATTCCCTCTGGTTCTGGATGCTCCAGATGTCACACAAGGAAGGAGTGTGACATGTGTGGGATCTTAAAATACATTCACAGGTGTTCACCCATAAGCTTGCCATCATTATGGGTTTCCCATCCTGTCATAAAGTTAAAAATGCTATTTTACTAAATGCAGAGAAGATGTATTAAAACTGAATTATTAAAAGAATTTGTCTAATACTCTGAATTAAATCTAAATGATTCAACCAAGCGATTGTACTAAGTTATTGAGGATTTTTTATTTGACATATTTCAGGAAGTAAAGTCTGCTATCTAGATAAAACTGTAACTCATCCTTATTATAGACTGGACTCAATCCTCGACGTTAAGATTCCAAAGAAACAGAGACAGACTTACTTGGTATCCTAATCTGGTAGTGATTGAGAACAGTAAGAGCCTCCACAGCCTCTGTCTTACTGTCAAACTCCAGCAATCCAGAGATGGTTTTAGAGGAGGCTGAGAGGAAGATGATCAGACACGTCACTTCACACAGGAAAGTCCAGACAATTCATATACAACTAAATGCAGCAAAGTTACCTAAACCCAATAATATGATCTACTTACGCTTGGCGTCAAACATCTTGAATTTGATGAAACCAGGCACGTCGTGCTCCCTACACAGCTGCCAAAAAACACATTGTTCCAAATAAATATAAACATGTGACTAGCTACCACCCAGATAGCTTGTTTAAGCCATGATGAGCCATGAATCCCTTTAGCTCTCAGTAGTGATGATGTCATTTGTTTATTTGCAAACAAGATTATTTCTAAAATCCTAACCCTGTTGCATCCAGATGTCAATGACAATAACAGCTGCTGATGTCTCAGAACATCAAACCAAAATATATAATAACTGGCTGAGTCCCCTTTAGCAGCTGCAACCAAGTGTTTATGATAACATGCAGTGAGTTTTATCCACCCGTAGAGGAAGTTTGGCCACTCATCTTTACAGAATTGTTCTTTCAGACAAGTTGGAGGGTTTTCCAGTATGATCCTGCCTTTTTAATATGCCACAGCATCTCAATAGGATTCAGATCAGGTCTTTGGATAGGCCACGCCCACATCTTAATTTTTTTTTTAATTCAGCCTTTCAGAGATGGACTTGCTGGTGTGTTTTGAATCATTATCCTGCTGCAGAACCCAAGCTGAGGCTACCAGCGCATGACTAGACGTTGTCCTTCAGAATGTTTTGGTCAACAGCAGAATTATACGGTTCCGTTTATCACATCAAGTCTTCCAGACCCTGAAGCAGCAAAACAGTATGTTTTACCATTGCTATGATGTTCTTTTTCTGAAATGTGGACTTATTTTTACACCACATGTAATGGGACACACACCTTCCAAGTAGTTCAACTTTTTTCTCATCAGTCCATAGAAGGTTTCCCCAAAATTCACAACTTTGGAGATGTTTTCACCATATGTGGATAACGGCTCTCATCGTGGTTCACTGGAGACCCAAAAGGTTTGGGTCATGCTGTGTAATCCTTTCCAGACTGATAGATCTCTGTTATTTTCCTTATTTTTTGTTCCAGCATGATGACTAGCTTTTTTGGTGCACTTCAACTTGTCATCCAGGTCCTATTGAAGTGACGTCTTTACTGAGAACAGGTGTAACAGTAATCAGGCCTGGGTGTGGCTAGAGACAGTGAACTCAGGGCAATCACTTTGCCATGCAGATTTGGATTATTTTTTTCCCCTTAATAATAAACGCCGTCACATAAAAGCTGTACTTTGTGTTTACATGTGTTGTCTTTGACTAATATTTAGATTGGCTTGATGTTCTGAAACACTAAAATGTGACAAACATGCAAAAAACCGGACATCAGGAAGGGGCCAAAGATTTTTCTCAAACCACTGTCTCTCCCCATCCCAACCTGTCCATAAGGACACTTAGATAAAGAGTGAATGAGTTTGTTGGCGAGGGCATTTTCTAAGACTTTATGCAGCAGTAAAAAGTTTAGATTTACTAAGCTACACTGGAGCAAACAGCAAACAAGCTTCTACCAGACACAGAGGTGGAGGGCTGATGATGTGGGTCTTTCATACTCCCACTAGGCCTGGCCACCTTGAGAACACCGAGTCGACCTGTCCGGCAGTAAGCACTAACATTCAGTTTAATGCGAGCAATGACCACAGATGGAAAGGCGTCTATCTTTAAAGCAGACCTTAAGGCAAAAAGTCACCATATGTGTGACAGCAGTATGTTACCTTGAGCAGCTGGTCCTGGGATATACAGGGAGGAACGTTGTAATAGTGTAGCACAGCAGACGGAGGCTGGATGATGTTCTTGGAGGCTTGTCCGGCGCTGCTGAAGCGGTTATTCCTGGTCATGGCGAAGTCCTTGTAGCTGCTGCTGCCATCCTCTAACTCAAACACCTGGCTGGGAATCACTGCATGTTGCTTAGAGACACTGCACCCAACAACACAACAACGATCTCATTTGTCCACTTATTACAGGCTGAAACATGCTAATGAACATGAGTGGGTTAGAGTTTCTCTCACCAGACATTGAGTCTTTTTCCAAACAGCTTGATACTGTTGAGGTGTGTGATGGCTCGGTCCACTGCATACTCGTCTCCCATCTCCACCAGCGCCGTACCTGGAACGCTCTTCATAAACTTCACCTGGAACAACACACACGCACACACACACACGCACACCCCAACAAACATCTGTAATGTTAAAGTCACAAAAGAAGTGGAAGGGCTGCAGCACATTTCAAGAAGTGTCAGGTATAGTAGACACAGGAAAAGACAAATAACATCTAGACAGGAAAAGGACATTTTATGTAGTGGTAAAAAGACATTATCCTAAGAAAAGTTTTCTGTTTTTCTGAGACACAGCACTGGTGTTCACAAAGACATTTTCTAATGAATTTTTTGTGTTTCATGAAATTTCTGCTACAAATTTGACAGTGTGGAAAGCTTCTGGCTTCTGTCTTCTGTCGAAACTAAAAGATATTTTTTTCCCAAAGCAAAAATCATAGTAAAACCATTTCTTTATGATTTAAGAACTAACATGAATTAAAACAAACCTTCCCAAAAAAAAAACATTATAGGAACACATGTATTCCTACCTTCTCTATGTTACCATAGAGACAGAAGAGGTTGAAGATGCGGGTGCAGTTCATCTTGGATGGATGGAGGCCGCTCACCATGGCTACGGAGCTGGGGGCGTGGCCAGAGTAGGACGGGGAAGACTGGGGCAGCGGGTAGGAAACCATGTCCGGGACATCCACTGAGCTGAGCTTGTACCTGCTATTGCTTGTCAGAGGCAGCAGGGGGCAGGCCAGGCCTAAAGTAACAAACGGCATTAGCCACAAAATGAACCACTGGCTTTAAAACATCACTGTCTGCTTCTGTTGTTTAGATGAGCTGCACTGTTTTAATCCTAATAATATATTAGCCTGAGATTAAATCACACATTTGTCTCTTAAATCTATAATTATATACAGAACTTGGTAAAAATATTCACACCCCCTTGAACATTTTCAGATTTAGTCAAGCTGATATCATTATGTTAATAAATGAATAATATGGTGCCAATGCTGATGTTGATGCGGATATATCGAGCATCACTACTTCAAACAGTTTTTTTTAGAAGGAACACTCCTCAACTGATCAGTACGACGGCATATTAGGGCCAGCGCAGATAGGAAATTTTTGGCTTTTGAAAACACATTCAGTGGAATGAATATGTTTGAGTAAAAGGTGGAATAAAAATTTTCATCCTCATCTTGACCAGAAAGTAAAAAGTTCTTTTTCTTCTCTGGTCACTGAAGGCAACATTGCCAAAAAAAATGTGCAGTTCCGCTAAACTTCTGAATTTTATTCCTTCTTGCTGAATGAAAGTTGTTCACTGAAACTGCTTTTTTCCACAAACTGATGTGAACACATCAGTCAGATGTTAAGTGATGATGAGAGTGGGTGTGGAGATCTTACCATAACCATTGTCAGCATAAGATGATGGGTGCTCTCCTAAAATAGCCTGCTTTTGTCTCCCTTTCCCACGTTCTGAAACATACACACGAACACATGGATCATTAGAAAGTCAGCACCGCCCTTCCTCATCCATCTGAGACCAATAGATCTGCTGCTTTCAACAATTCAAAAACTTGTTTTGTGAAGACTGATTTAATATGGAGCTTTTCTCAATATAGATTAAACCCTGTGTGGCAATACTGCTGGAATTCACTTCTGGAAAATATTCTTCAGCATAAAAATCACTCAATCGTTTAAATTATAACAGCAAAATAGCTTCAGTTCAAAATTAATATTATTATTTTATTATTCCAGCAGGGAGAAGAGGTAACTCAACAGCTGGTAGACAAGACACATTGTCTTGATTTTAAATCATCAACTCGAGATGATTTAAAGTGTATCCTTATTTAATCAAACAACATAAACTACAGAAATGTTGTGTGAAAAATGGTCAACTCCATCAGTCAGTAGACTGTAAAGCCAACTTCATCTGCAATAATTCAATAATCAACTTTGGACTCACAGTTGATTATGTTATAGTTACCTTGCTGTGTAACATGCTAACTGTAGCTGATGAATCTGAGGCCTCGTACACATGTAGCCAGGCATTTTAAAAACGAATATCTCTGCCGTATAGTTTTAAAAAATAATACCGTGCACATCAGAGCAGATTCAGAAAAGTTTTCATCCACATGAACTCGAACAAATATGCCCTTGAGCTTTGTATTAAATATGCCAAACCTATATGCAGGACAAAGGTAAAACATGTAAGCCAATTTGATTGCTTCAAAACAATCAAAACTTCCAGTTAAAAATTAAACAGGGTGTCACTAGGGTTGTTTGTGTGGACAGACATATTAGTTGAAGTACCTTAAAATAGCATAAGATAATATAAAGTTCATAAGACACAAGACAATGCTGATTGGGAATCATGTCAAAGCGAAGTACGTATTGGTGTATTATGTTGCAGACTGCAATGCGCGGTGGCACATCACTAAATCTCCGTTTTCCCATGTACACACGCAAACACAAATACTGAGTTTTTTAAATTTTATTTTATTATTTTACGCTCTACATCTTTACAGGACCTCTGCTGACAGTGTCACTCATTGCTGCAAACATTAGTGTCAGTATAATGAAGACGAAAGAGAAACAGCTTGTCTTACCTCGTCTGACCAAGTATGGTTTAGTGTAGTCCCAGCTCTCATTATCATTCTTTATTACATTTAGACGTGTTGGCTGTTGACACAGAAATAAGACATATTAAGGAACCATGTAATGGTTCTGGTACTGCACCATATCACACACACACACACATACACCCCCCCGCACCCCCCCTCCCCCCTCACATACACACAGTATATATATATTAACTTCATTATATATATAACTTCATTAACTTCAGGCTCCCATAGAGGAAAAACATGTAATTAACTTTTGAAATCCAAGCCTGGAGCGTTAAGGTACAGTGACAACAGGTAGAAGAGGGGCTCTAGAGACACTCTGAGGCTCCGGCTGCGCCACCCACAGCAGTGAAACAAAGGGAGGAATGAGGAAGAGGAGTCAGGGAGTGTGTGGATATCAAGTCATTGTTCTAAGCTAATACAGGCACAGCAATTATTTTTCATCTCATTCTACACCTAAAACAGTATTGTGCAGCCAATGCTGCAGCTTTGGCAGTGCGGTGTAAATGTTACAGCAATCCAGAGATGGTCTTAGAGGAGCCTGAGAGGAAGATCATCAGACACGTCACTTCACACAGGAAAGCCCAGACAATTCATATACAACTAAAAAACAGCACAAGTTTACAGTTAACAGCATAATGTTAAGTGGAGCCATTAGTGATGAGTCATGATACGATTCATGTATTATTGCTTCTAATCTAAAAGTGCCGTTAAAGACCAATAAATCTGTGTGGAACACACAGAAACCTGAACTGGTCTGCTGATACTACCCATAAGGTGAATGTGCATCAGTAAAGGTGTCAGTGCATGCTCAGTTTTAACTTTAACTTCCAGCAGTCATGCTCTGTATGTAATTGATCAGAGGATTATTGCTGTATGAGTCAGTGTGATTATTATAATCTCTTAATAGCTCATCATGCTGGTGAGTACAAATGCCAGCGGGTGCTTCAACAATCCTAAATCCTGATTATTAGGGGGGTTTTACCTCAAAAAAGGTAAATATCAGATAAATATAGATTCTTTTAATAGATGATACTTTAACACATTATTAATAGTCCTCAAAAATCAAAGATGAAAGGCTTTCTTCTATATTTGACTTCATGAAAACATTAATTACGGATTTAGATATATCTTTTATATTTTGTTTGCCTTCTAAAACTTATAAAATTATAATTATGTAAATTATTGAAGCTTTATCATACAGATTTTTGTCTCATATTGCCAAGCAGTATTAATGACAGTAGACTTACAGCAGGAAATCAGATTTCTGAAACTAATTCATGTATTAAAGCTAGAAATGTAGATGTGTTTAAGGGAATTTGTGACCATTTTTCAAGAAGTGCATTAATGAGATCAGACAGTGACAGTGTCTTTGCTCTATTTTATCCCAAAGGTGTTCTCTCAGGTTGGGGTCAGGTCTGTCAAGTTCTTCCAGACCAAACTCACCTCAACGAACAGTGATGATATTCACACACACTCCCTGATTATGGAATTCTCTCCTGTTGTTCTGACATTCTGTCAATTCCATTGATTATTTTAAACTGTAGCTACAAACTACTTTGCATAAACATGCTTTTAATTTAACATGATATTATGTTTGATGTGTGCTTCCTCTGTGTTTTGTGAAGCACTTTATGATTTTATCTGTGGAAGGTGCTGTGGTTCCATTGGCAGATTATTTCACTTATAACATGAGAAAAAGGTCTTTTTGTAAGTGAAATAATCTGTCAGTGGAACTTGGGCTTTTTCATCCAAATAAAGAAATTACTGACTCTAAACAAGATTTCTGAAAAGTTACTTGTAAGTAAATTTTGTGCCATTTCAAGTGTACTAAGGTATTTGCACTAGAAACTAGACCAAAGATTTTGTGTTTTTGCACTACATGTCCTTTTTGGAGGATAATGAAACAATAAAAATAATTTTAGAACCCGATGCTTTGATGCATAAATAGAGATACTCTTATAATTCTATTCTTCAAACCTCCACTGGAGAACCTGCAGCAGATCTTCGTAGTTTAAATTTTAGACTGTTGAAATATGCCAATTGACCGAGTCGATCAGAATTGTAATCAGCAGGTCAGACCGAGTTGGTATTAACAGGTAAACTGATACCAGCTCGGTCAGCAAAAGCTGCTGATATGTTTTCTGTTTCTTACCCTTGCATATTCAATCTTGAGAGTACAGCAGCCAGCATAGATGTCAGCTCCATTTAGTGCTGCTTTGGCCTTCTGGGCACACTGAACTGACTCAAACCTGGAAGAGTCACATTAAGGAACACAAACACGACAACGCTGCCCAATCCAGAGCATGCACATCACATTTCATCTGTTAGAGCCTCGTGTTTAAGTGCAGCTACAAGAGTCAGAACAGATATCCCCATGCAACAGAGCAGCAGCTAGCAGATCTCTGTGTGGTTTTAAATGGATTATGTGTAAGAGAAGGTGAGAGCCAGGGCTGTTTCTAAAAGGGTGTGTTTGAAATGTCAGACAATAGGTGGAGGAGCTGTGACTCAGACGGGTGTGGTCTGAGCTAAACCGCCAGAAACAGAGATGGCAACATGGGGAAAAAAAACATTTCCGCCATATTTCTGGATGAGCAAAAGCCTTCTATGGCCCCGCCCACTTAGATGACCAAGGCGTGTAGATGCAGTGACCCCTGAGGAAAAGGATACTCCACCATGGCCTGGATTCCATTTCTCTTAAAGATGACGATCCTCAGCACGCTGCCTATGGGGTTACACACAGTGTAGAGAACATCCTGGACAAAAACACAAAGAAATTCTTCTTTCAGCTCCACATACATTAGTTTAAGAAGAGCATAAATAATCATCACTAAACATAACGTGTTTTGTTAAAACATAAGTAAAAAACTTTTACCAACATTTATAAGTTGTTTTATTATAAATTTTTTTAGAGACATCTGTTTCATTTGTTGTCATAAATACACATCTAAGTTAACATAAAATAATTTAGATCTTAATCTGCCAGGGTATGAATACTTTTGGGCAGAAATTTTGAATATGATTTGCTTTAGACTCCAAAATATACACAATAGATTCCCGTTCTTATTAATACTAGTTTAGTTTGTTGAAGTTTGCAGATATGTGCCTTAAATCGAATTAAGATCTGGACTTTGACTGGGCCATTGGTCTAGTTGTTCTGTCGTAGAAGTGTTGCTATGTCTGGGGCCTCAGCTGAAGCAATTCCAATCCATTAGCCCTCTACCACCATGCGAAACATTTGGTATGTGATATTTACACATCGTTTATGTTTTGGTTTGTGGTCCTACATCTCTACCTTGGTCTCATCTGTACCCAGAAACTTGGTCCAGAAGTCTTCTTGATGGAAATACTCATATTTCCATCATTTGCTCCATGTCTTACCTTTCTCTCTCCTCCTTATTTCCTGTCAATGTCAGTACAATAAAGGCCACTGGAGTTTAAAAATAAGGTTTTCCCCTTTTGACTGAGCCATCTCACTGCAGAATGAAGGACTTAGTTGAAAAATGTCAATGTAATCATTTATAATGTCATTGTTGATGTCTTGAAGCTGTTTATGAATAACACTGATGCAAAAGCAATGACAGCATTAACTGTCTGTTTCATCCTTCATCTATATAGTGAGCTTAAAAATGTATTAAAAACTGAAATACACACACAATCTTAACATGTGCGCACGTGTATGTCTGTACTGTTAAAGGTAAATTGGAGACAGGTCTGAGCTTGTCCATCTGACTCATCACATGGCCGTAGGACCAGCTCCTTTCCCTGACTGAACTATTGTTCATCTCCTCTAACCAGTCAGTTCAACAAACAGTTGTGAACTCTCTCACCACCCCAGGTGTGAAGAGAATCACTACCTTTTCTCTAACCACAATGCTTTCCTTTCCTCTCATGTTTCTTTAACAGATAAAAACACATCGTGCCTGACTTGGTCCAACAAATATTATGATTTTCCAGAATGCAGATGAAACCCTTTAGATGGTTCTCAATCAGCAGATCTTGTGTCTGACGAACAGAATGTGCAAAGTTTGTTTTATCATGTTTGTCTGTTTCATATAGTAAAAAAAGTGTTGAACAGCTAAGTAATCTAAACCGGTTCTGCTCTTCCTGTACAAGCTTCAGGAAGTCCTACACACAACCGCCACTACCTACAACTTAGGCTCTTCTTTATCACTGTGGGAAGAAACAGCAACTAACCAGATGTGATCAGAGTGAGAGGTTTCCACTGGGTGTAATGCAATGTAATGTCAACCAATGTGAAGATATGCAGTCTTTAGCTTTATCTGCTGAGAAAATGTGGAGTAAATTCATAGCATGTTACTAGGCAGTCAAGGACTACAACCAGCTGAATCTAACTCACTGGACTGTTTCAATCTTAGACGGTTCCAAAATTGTGTTCAACAGTTGATTTACATTTTAATGTTCGTCACTGGCTAAAACAGGTATAAACATCCTGCAGGAATATCAAACAGTTTTTCCTCAACCCTTCTTCCTTTAGAGACAGTGATGCTCTTCTACATTAACTACTGTTTAGCTTCTTTAGCCTGCATTCCTTTAATGTCCTGCCATCATCTGCTGCTGTCTCCATACCGCTGCTGTCATCAAGACTGCAAACGCTGCACGGCTTCACATGCAAACACAAATCATCTGTCACACAACTATATGGTCACTGATCAGAGTAGGAGTACGGTGAGTGTTCTGTGGCACAAGTCAGAAAACAATGTCTATTGGGTGATGCTTCCCTAATGTTACGAACTTATAAAAGCTTCAAACACTGCTGTGGAGTTAAAGTAAAGGTAAAAAGAATATCTGAAGCTGCTTTTCCACAGGTTTGGTGTGGTTCTTGCACAGTTATCGTACTCACTTCAAATATTGCCATAATTGAGTGTAAGTAATTTGATTATCAGCAGACTAGATTCCTTGATAAACTGCAAACTCCAAAGAACATCTCTACCACTGCAGTGGAGCTACTCAACTTTTGAAATGGAATGTGATTTTGCAGCGCCACTAGCAGCATGTCTCTCTGAAGAAAAGAGAAATGATGCAGCTCTGGCCAACATTCTATCAGAGTTAGAGTTTTGCACTGTTCTGGAAAGAAACATCAGAACTATATAATATTAGTTTGGTGTCCTGTGTATTTTATTTTTTCTTTGGGTTTTTCTTTTCAATAAAGTTCATGTATGTATATCGCTTTATATCTTTTGACTGCATAACCTAAATCCAAAAGGTTGCATGTTTAAAAAATAAGAATAAAATGGCACAATATAGAGAGATTTGTACACATTGCAAACTAATCAGCTAAACTGAATTGTTTTTATTATGTTTGGGCCAGCAATTAATTTCTAAAAGACAAAATTAAAATATATGAGTTCATTTGAGTCCATTCAAACCTTGAGGTTCTCCATTGCTGAAACATCATAATGTAGCACCGACCACAGCTCCTGCACGCTCACGGTCCTGCTCATATTCATTCTCTGAGCAGTGAGGAACATACCGTAATTCAGACTCTCCAAGCTAGGCTCAAACCGAATCAGAAATTAACAAGTCAGAGTGACTTTAACGTCTGTCTACACACTCTGTACACTGTAGCTTCTCCAGTAGGTATTAAGATAGACTATTTCATAAATAGTAAGTGTGAGAAGCTGTGGCATTGCGTGTGGTAGCAGATGATAGATTGTAAAAGTTCATACCAGTGCCAGAAGTAAAACATAAAAATGTTTATAAAAATAGAAAGGTTTGTGCATAAACCTTTATAGCGCTTGTTTACATCATTTAAAGGCACACAGCCTGTTCAATGTAAGCTTTAAAAGGTGCACAGTGTACAAATCTGTTTCATGTAAGAAAAGCGTGTTTTAAGGAGGAAAAATAAGAAGTAAACAAAGAGACCCAATAAAAATTATGCCAGAAACAGTACAAAATGTACCTTTATTTCCTACATGTACAGTCTAAAGTCTGAAGATGCATTTTTTTAACTGGATCAGTTAAAAAAACTGAAAACCTCTGAAACACAGAAAAAAATACAAACTCCGGGAACAGAAAAACATAATCCAGGAAGATATTTAGACCATCCAACCCTTAGCCAACAGCTAAACCCAGATATTTGCCTCTAGGGTTCCCAAAGGCCCAGTTACGTACCAGCAACAGTCAGTCATGACTGTGTGTGTTTAAAATGAAGGTGTGTGTGTTTACCGTAGTGATGGGGTAGAGCGGGTTCTGGATGGACAGCAGCAGAACCTTGTTGCCGCTGTTTGGGTTGTCAGCGTTTGTTGGTCTGGTGATTCTCTTTGATGTGGAGTAGTTAAAGTAAGCCTGTTGTCCTAGTTAACACATCAGTCAAAACACGAACACATCAGAACAATTGGACCCAAGTCCATTATCTTTAAACTGGTTGGTAATTAGACATGTGAATGATATATGGATTCAATTTACCAATAAAAATGCAAAGTTTACTGATTTACTGTGTAGTGTCTTTTATGACTTTGTAATTTTGCGTTTTATGATGTAAAGCACTTTGAACTGCTGTGTTGCTGAACTGTGCAATACAAATAAAATTGATTGATTGATTGATTGATTTTACAAAGCAAGTTCCAATCATACAAACCACTCAAAGCAATCAAGTTGGCGGCCCCTCTGACAGAACTTAATCTAAGAAAATACACATATGCCTAAAGTTGAAGACTAACAATTGGCCAAAGCTGACTTGTGGTCCTGGACATGTACTAAACATCATTCAGATTATTCAGATTTCTAACTGGATTAGACCATTTCTCCCCACAAATATGCAAACCATTTAGCGTTGGTCTTAAATCTCCCTTTTGCAACTCAAAATAAAGAATTGCAAAAGATTTAAGGACAACTGTGCGCTTCATGCAAGCTGGAGTTCTCCAAAAATATCCCAGCAGAGGAATGAAAGTACCTGCGATGTACACCGGCTCCTTGGCTCCGCAGGACACACAGCGATCAGCACTCTCCACTGCAGAGAACTCCACCAAGGCCTGACGCTTGAAGGGCATCATCATGACATAGCTAGAGAGAAAAAGAAAGAAATATCTGGATAGGAAATGACAAACACACACTTCGCTCTCAGATCTTTTCAATTTCATGACAGTTTTCTGGATTTCTGCAGGAAAAAGTCAACAGCATCTTATGCAAACATCTCCGAACAAATGACTTTGTATTAGTGACCAAAACATTTGATTGTGCAACAGCTGGCAACAAAAAGGAACTGGTCCCTCAGTATGAGTTCTGTTCAGCATGCCATGTTCCTCAATAGTTAGAGCACTGCTTTCGTGTTTATCTATTTGATTATTAATTCAGTAGGGGAGAAGAACTTACAAAAGATTCAGAACAATCTCATTGGTCAAAGACATCAATCAGTGGAAAGGAAGAACATAAAAAAACAACACTAAGGTTGGCACAATATGAGCATTTTAAACTCTATAACGACAGAGACATTCAAAGGTCATTTTTCTATGTATACACTTGAACACCTTTATTATTTAGAATTAAAAATAGAAGTTTTAAATATGGAATTGAAATGTGAAAGTTGTTCTCTTTTTGACCGTGTGCTTTGTATTGAACTAAGAGTTTTCTGTATTTCACCATTAATTTAAATCTAATGATGTGGTTAAGATGAAACTGATAGGAAGTTCAGCAGAATCTTTCAGACGATTTAGAGTCAACAGCAGAAATGTGCACACTTGTTGGTATCTATGCCTGTCACAATAATCAATGAATCAATTAATCGCATAATGAATTGAAATGAGCTCAATAATTTCCATTTACATGACTTATCAGTTTTCTCTTTTCTCTCTCTCTTTTTTTACCCTAACCCAAAAATGAGATGACAAATGTCTTCAGTCTGCTTTAGTCTCAACTAGTCCTTTGTTTGACGGACAATTTGTATTTTTTATTTATTTTGGAGATTAAAAATGTCTTCCAGTTCCAGTGATAAATGTTCAATAGAATTTAAGTTGATTTATCTTTAAGAATCTGTTCCTGCATTATCATGCCATTACCATTATATCACTTGAAAATGTTCTCAAAACATTACTGCAGTAACTTCTGAGACAGCAAAACTTACTGACAGGCCTAGAAACACTGAAATTAGAGTTTTTCTTACATTTAAGCCATAACCATGAACATACCAGAACTAAAGTCTTGAAATATTTCCTTTTATGCATCTCTCTATAATATGAGTTTCACTTTCTCATGAGTAGCAAAAAATATTGAATTTTTTCTCATAATATTTACAGATTTTTTTTAGCTATCCTTATAGAAGAACAATAGTCAATTCAAACCAATCATAAAGGCAAATTCCAAGTCATGCATAGCAAGTTGATCCTAGTTATCAAACAAAGCAACTCCATACTGAACTTGAACAGTCAAGTTCTGGGTATCATTCATATTGGTTAAAAAGTTTTCTGTCTGAGGGCAATGCAACAACAACATGAACACACAACATGGAAGTGATGCAGCATGAAGATCAGTTCAGTCCAGAGCAAGGTTTCACAACTAGAAGGCTGAGAAACAATAACAGGAAACACATAATCTGCTAGGCTCATCACAGTCATGGAAGGATGTTTTTATAAAAGTGACTTTTATAAAATTATGTAAAACCATTGTGCGCTACAGGCTTTCAACATTCAGAAACTTGACAGGATTTGAGAAGACAGAGCAGGTAAAAAAAAACATTAAAAACTGGATTGAATTTAAAGATGTTACTTTGTTATAACTTTTATTTATTGGTCCCTATAATAGTATTTTTTAAGGAAATGGGGATTCTGTTTTAGGCAATTAGAGTTGATAAACTAAACACATGGAAATCCTCTAATCCTTCAAGGTTTAGTTTTCTTTATGATCGTCTCAGATAAAAGATAAATCTAAATAAATCTACTTTCTCAACATTCACAGTTCATGCTAAACTGTGTGCCTCATTTTATTGGGCATATTTTTTGTATGTTTTTACTGTTTTACTTAGTAATTTAGTTGAATTATATTAGCTTAATGAGTCTGTTTAACAGGAAAGTTGAATAATTTTGGATAATAAACATATATTAAAGAGAAGCTATGTAGAGCTGGTGTTGGACTTTTAACTTCATCGACTGTTATTTTAAAACCTAAGCAAGTATATAGAAGCAATAGCTGAAATTGAACTATTTGGCTGTTATTTTTATGACAATCAGGTGATGCCCCAACAAGGTAATTTTGATCTAAATAGCTAGTTTTGTTAATAATTGCCCTGTGTAATTATTTATAGTTATTCATAGCCAAACCAGAACCCATTGCTGCACAAGACGGTAAGCAATAATACTCCAACAGTGTATTTTACTAATATCATGGAGCTACTCTGTCAACTCTACAATCAACATCAATGTTGAAATCTTATTTTTGACACCAACATCTTTGCATACTTTAATAATGTGGTGTTTTCTTAATGCTCGGATTTTAAAACAGTAAACCCTTTGCTCCTCCTTCTACATGAACCAATGTTTCTAAACTCTCTGGATAACAGACACGTTGGGCCCAGACAGTTCTCATTCTCATTCTTCTTGTGCTTTGTGGTTATTTCATGTTTAAAATTAGTGTTTGGCTCTGTGAACCAGACTTTAGCATGAATGTCAAACCGCTGTTAAGAGCTCACAGACAGGTCCATGCTGTGGCGTGTATCCTCTAGAAGTTGTTTAAAATGTATGTTTTAATGTGTAAAAGATTAATACATAACTAATTGCTTTCTTTTCTTTTATGTAGAGAGAGTCCGTCCAGAACCTTTGTATTCATGCATTTCTGGTTCACCTGTAAATCTGATGCACAAGCGACATTTGCTAACAACAGCGATTGTTTACAAAAATGCTTTTCTTAGCGCACTGGGGGTTCATTTTTGCTTCAAAAACCAATCTGATACGACAATGGAAAAGTCTGTTGTTGTGTTCAAGTTGTGCTAACTTAGCTGTTAAGCTAGACAAGCCTAAAATATAATCTCAGTGCTAAACATGTAGCAGCAGAACAGACGTCCCCGACACTAATGTCAGAGTCCACTGTCCACATTCCAAAAGATGTTCCATGAACAACCAGGAGTTACTGAAACACTGGGAAGCTGGATGGAAAGAATAACACGTTGCACAAATCTGATGGCTGAAGAATCTGAAGACCAGATTAAAAAACCATAAATATCTGAGCTCGTATGTCTATTTATTCAATTTAGGGGTTTTCGAATTGACAGTGTTGCTTGTTTTGTCCATATATGGTTTTCGATTAAAATGCAATTAATTACGATTAATTAATTTTACCCTGCAATTAACTCAATTAAAAAATTTTAAGCAAGTACTACTACTAAAAAACAGTAAAACTGTTTTTAAACTTAAAAATAGATTGCAAGAAAAAAATAAGTAACATAACAATATTTATTAAATAAAAAAAACACTAAAACTCCTACAGTTCATAAAGACACTCCCATACAGAGCATGATTGTATAAAACTAATTTACTACAAAATGATAAAAAGGAGACAAAGTAAAGAGAAAGAAGGTCATCAGTGTAAATGGGTCAGTCGGCTCTCCCTTTTGCCAAATCCAACTAATGTCCCCTTTATCCACCGGCTCTACTTCAGCTGCTCCACAACACAATTTGTGAATTCACCCGTTCACGAGAGACTGACGAGTTTGGCTAATGATTTTTGGTTATCAGGTAATGCTCCCAACTTCTTTCAATTAAAAGAACCTTTAACTCTATTAATAATAAATTATTGATCCTAATTAGCTGCATAAGTCGATCATTGATGCAATCCCTATTGCACAACAGTTGTCTGGGCTAATACATAAGATGTTAAAGACTGATTAAAAAGACATATCACCTCTGCCATTTAAATAATTAATTATAATGGTCATTATATTACAGGTGAGGAAAAACTTGTTTTGAAAGTTGTTAATTATAATTCTCAAAGAGAAACCGGCACCAGCTAGTGTTAAAGATGTCCGGTGTTTTTGCGTTCAGCTGAAAGTGGGGGAGCGGCTGAGTCAGTCTGTGTGAAGTTATGCAACACCTGGAGTAGACCAAGATGTCCAGCTGGCACAGACCATAACAAAACTGAGCATTTGAGTAAATCTCAGATATCAGTATTGATATTAATGACTGTCTTAAGGGTTTCTTTTTCTCCATTTCCTAACAGAACTGACTGGTCAGTGTTTTCAAATTAACTCCAGTTGCGAAGCCTTCACTGAGTTGGTCCTGAGAAGCTGCCCAGCTGAGGTTGCCATGGTGATATAGCAGAAATGGATTTATTTATTCATGGAGACAACCTGTAAATGTCAAGGTAACAAGTAAAAATATTGTAATTTTATTTCTTATTATATATTTTCCATGCATTATTAGACATAAATAAAAATATGTATAAAACACCTGAACGATTAGATTGCTGAACCTGTCAGAAGGTTTGTAGCTGTGAAGCCAACATGAAATATAACTGTTGTGATGTACAGAATCATTAATGAGCTTTTTCTCTCTCTGGCACACACACACGTTTGTCTTGCTATCTTTGTGGGGATTTTCCACTGACTTCCATTAATTTCTACAGCCTAACCCTAACCTTAATCCTAAACCTAACCCCTAACCCAAAAGCAACAAAGCCTGGACCCCACAAGGAGCAGTGAGTCCCCACAACATAATATAAAAAACAGAAACAATGGATGCATTCTCACCATATTGGTCCGAATTTCTTCAGGGCATCAATTAGGTCTGCTTCCACCACGGCCTCACAGAGACCCCGGACATGGACCACCGGACTGGGAGAGATGAGATGGGAGTCTTCGCCATTATCCTGCAACACAGTTAGCCACACTCACAGTAAAGCTAGTTCATATCATGCTTGGCATCTTCAGTACCCCTTTTCTGACTTTATTGCCACAAAATAATATGGTCAGCAAGACAAATAAAATACCCTGCGAACGTTCAATTTTCACTTTCTTGTAAATAATTTGTGGTCTGATAGAGATTTTCAAAGCTCTATCAGCTTTGAAAATCTACAGAAGATTAAAGCGGACTAAGAACGGTTGGTGTGAATGCATCCTTAAATGAAACTCCAACCATACAATGAGTTGAGTAGGCTCACTCAGATTCTAGATAATGTCCAGGAACTGGACCAAGAGAAAGGTTCAACAGCTGGAACATGGTTATTTGGGAAGAGCCACGAGTCGACTTATGCACAGGTCACTTCCAATGGGATTCTGTAGTCCGCTGCACATGATGGGGATTTCCCCAGGCTCCCACTTCAGCCTAATGGAAGTGGGAGCCATGTCCATACTACTCTAAAAGTTCTCCAGGTTACACTTCGAAGGTACTATTCTGCATTAAGTTTCTCTTTCCAACAACACAGGAGGATCTGTTCGTGCAAGTCTCTGTTAGAGGCAGAGCTCCAAAAGCAATTATTATCTGTTCAGCTATGAGTTTTAGTGCAGGTGTGAGTTTTAGCAGTGCAATGAATGCTGGAAGATGTGGTCCGAGTGTTTCGTATAAATAGATGGATGTCCAACACCCACATGAGTGGGGAACAGCTTCTCCAATGTAGCAGTGGTCTTTTAGGTTGCTTTTATGATTAATGCTCTCCTTACTCAGTCCAGGTGGACGTCCATGTCTTGGTAAGCCTTCAGATGGGCCATCCTGTCTCTATGTCCAGATGATGGATTGACTCTGGGAAATGTTCAAAGTTTGGGATGTTGTTGTAGAATCTAACTCCGCTTTGAACTATATAGGTGTTTCAGACTAAAGCAAACAACAACTTCTACAAAGAGCTGAGCAGCATCTAAAGCCATCATTTGGTCAAATCTGTCTCTGTTACTCTGCTGTTTATCTAGTGCTCTCTAAGTGAACACACCACACTGAATGTCCTCTGTGCAGTTCTTGGGAGATGCACATGGCTCCTCTCCTTGTCCTTCATGAGGAAAAGCAAACCACAGTGTGTTGCTTCTCACCTCCACCCACTCACCCACTGTTCAGCAGCAACCTGTGGGCAGAGGAGCGATGAGAAGGTGGTCAAAGAAGGTTGAATTTAATCCGTAGAAAGAAGCTTTGAAGATGCCTCACCATAACAATTTTTATGCCAGAACGGAATGCTTGACAAGATATATACGTGGGCAAACATCTTCCCCAACAACATGGTGAGGTCTGTTATTCTTAGAGGATAATCCTCTAAGTGATCCTTAGACCCAAACCTGGAACTGATTCACTCATTACTGGGTTTTGAAAAAATGGTTGCATGGGAAGTTGTTAGGCCTCATTTGTTTCACTTCTGATCAGTCAGGCTGAGGTTTTAGACCATAGGTCAGAGTGAGAACAGCTAAAACCACTAGGTTGCACATATTTTATACATACAGGACTTCCTGTATGTATAATGTCACCTAGTTTTTGGTGTGTTAGTCTAATCACTAGATAATTTTGATCAACACACCTAAACCACGACTGTTGACATGATGACATAGTATTGAGCTGAACTTCCTTTGTTCAGAGTGTTACTAGTTTAAAGTCTCTGTTCCCTGATGTGGCTAATAATAATTTATGCGGTAAACTGCATGCAGGACGTTGAAGTATCTTCAAAAATCCAGTGTCAGCTTATGTGCAGCTGCTGTGACAATTGGTCATCCCCTCAGGTCACAAATGCCTAGGACCAATCAAAAAGCACCATTATGTCTGTGTCTCGGTTGAGTCATTTTGAAACCAAAGTAAGAAAGGAAGCCAAACACGTTCAGTTTAATTCAATTTCTATAGAACTAACTCACAAGTATCGTCTCTTTGCAAAAAAAGTATTTTTGATTCAATCACTCACCTTCCAATTGAGTCTTGTCATCAATCAGTGCAATAAAAAGTTTAGAGAAGAACTAAACACCAAAGATTTTGTCCCATAAACTCAGTTGCTTAAACTTCTTTTAGAAAGTCACACACCTCAGTACAGGTCAGAGGTCAAATACCAAGCATGAAGTCAAATGAATTGTCTGAAGACCTAGAATCTATATCTCCGCACCAATCCACAATCAGGCCTGGATAGAAGAGTGGTCGAATGAAAGCAACTCCTTTATAAAAGGCTCATGGCACCCCGACTGGAGTTTATCAAAAAGTACCTGAAGGGTACAAGATTCTCTGGTCTGATTAGACAAAGACTGGTCAGACTTGAATCCAGCTGAACATCTCTGGAAAGATCAGAAAATGGCTGACAGACGTTTCCATCCAACCTGATGGAGCTGGAGCAAAACTGCAGAGAAGAACGTACCAAGCTGACTAAAGATGGATGAGCTGAGCTGGTAGCATCATGTTCAAAACGACTGGCGGCTGGAATTGGTGCCAAAGGTGGATCAATAAAGTAGTACTAGGCAAAGCTGTGAATAGTTATGTAAAAGTGATTTTTTTTGGTTTTATTTTTTCCACATCGTCAAAATGAAATTTATAGAATTTCGAGGAAAGAGACTGACATGGCTGTAACACAACAAGATGTTGAAAAAGTGAAGCTGTGAATACTTTCCAGACGAAATGTATCGCTGATTATGAAAAACCTTCAGGACGAACTATTCACTGCAGCTGGAGGTGAATCCCAACAGTCAGATCGTATGGAAAGCAGTAAGTCTGGAAAAACTACAGTTAAATATACTGTTATCTGTTTGTGAATTAAATATAGATCAACTTAATGTTACAATAAAATAACAGAAACAAAGGCCTACAGCTATGTATGATCTAATACTCTCTCCTGAACAGTACAGTTATTATTTGGAAATAACAGTAACATTACTGTTGCTAGCAGCTAATAACAGTCTAGTATCTAGTTAGATTAGGTTAGGTTAGGTTAAACTTTATTAATCCCGTAGGGAAATTGAGGTTGGCTGTTGCTCACACATTAATTCACATCCACACAGCATTAAGATCGTACAACTGGAGACATCCATAAAAGGTACACAAATATAATAAATACATTACCAATAACAGTTTCATTGCTGTGGAAAAAGCCACCAAAAACAAATTATTTATTTAATTCAACTAAAAAAAGTACAATCTGACACTGAAGATTTTAAAACCTTATCCCTGAAGTAAATGAGTGTTTGATTTATCCTGTTGATTATTTTACTCAACTAAGAACTAATCACCCTGTAGGAAAAACGGCAGCGTCCCGTTGCAGGTTAAGTGGTTAAAACATTTATTTACTTTTGCAAATTCAAATTCCATTACGTCATTCAAATGACATAACAGTTATGTGATATACAATAATCTCTGATAATCTGATAATATATTTTTAAAAGTAATCTTTTTGACTCTTAAATGTCTTTACTGTGGAGGCATACATCTGTCTTTTCTTCAGACACACACAGTCGCTCTGTATCCTCAAAACAAACAAACTTGAGCCAATCTGGGCGTTAGAGGACTAAGTCATCCTGTGGTTAATGACATATCCAGCATCACCCTGCTCTTCTGCTGCTTTACTTGTCTTGACTTTATAAGGTGGGAAAATGTCATTATTTTAATTTTAGTGACATGCCTCCTCTTTTTCCACAGCTAACAGTGTGCATGGTACACTAACAGGGCATAATTTTGTGCTTAATGATGGAAATGTGATCTATATTGTTACTCAATGTTTTGGGTGAATTGGTTCAGAGGAACTTTTCAGCAGCTTTATAGCCAAACCCAGACCAGAGCTTGGTTGTTGTCCTTCTTCCTACAGCTTCCTTCTCCAGTGAAGGCCAGGCCGCCTGCCAGGTATCTCTACTATTGGGCTCTACCGCGGAGCCTAGTTGCCTGGATGCTGACTGCATCATCCTCCTCCATGGAGCAACCAGGGACCGGCAGCTTGGAGAGACTGCTGAGCGGAGCTCTCTGACACATACACACACCCACACACACACAACAGCAGCAAACCAGAGGCCACGCGCACGCGCATGCCAGCCTCTGCGGTGCTGCTTAGGTAATAGCATCCCTGCTCTCCTTACCTTTCGTCCTGAGCCGAACTGCCTGCCGCTCCATCGGGCCCGACTGTCCGTCTCTGCCTCCCCGTTACCGGGCAGCGACCCGCTGTCCGAGTCCTCCCCCTCCTCCAGCTCATTCTCCGCTCTGTCCTCCTTCTCCTCCAGCGGCGGCTCCTCCATTTTCAGCCGCTTGGCAGCTCTTCCGTACTCCCCTTCCTCGCGCTGGCCGCCTGCTTCCACCGTCGACATGTTCGCGGCTTGCGGTCGAGCTGTCAGGGAGCGGGGAGGAGAGGCTCTGCTGTCCGTCGCTCCTACACGTCCATTCCAGTAGTTGTCCCTGTCTCCACTGCGAGCAGCCTCCCGGCCTGCGCGTCTCCGTGTACCTGTCCCGCGTTGCGTCACCGGTGCTGGCTCTCCTGTCTGATTCACAGTGTCGCTGCGACGCCACAGATTTCTGAGTGTGGAGGTGTGAGGGGTCCGCCACATCCCGCCCCGCGCGCCTCTTTTTATTGGAGAGTGTTTTCAGCGCATTGGAAACACGGTACGTGATTGGTCAATGCCAAGGCGTCCCGCAGCGGGGGACTAGAGACAGGAATGATGGGCAAAGATTCAGAGGTGGACTGGAAATAGCAGAGGAAGTAATCAAAGGCATGACACTTGTGTTGTTGTGATAAACAGTTCACTGAATCATTAAAAGGAAGTAATCCATTTAACTACATTGCTCTAAACATAGACTCGTTTAACTTATGTAAGGAAATGCTGGTGGATCAACTCAGCATTATTTTATTTTTTTACATAAAATAAATACTGATGTTGGACTTTTATCAATTTATTTGAAATAAGTTTTTTTCGTTCTTTCTTCTTTTTTTTTTTAGATGGCAGGGCCATTCAGGTGATGCTCCCTGCAGATTACTGATCCCTTTCTGGCAGGTTGGGGGCTCTGAGGGAAATATTATTTTTCTCTTAGATTGCTTTGGGTTTTTTTGAACGAAGAGAAACCACATAACTTTACTTTCTCAAGTGGAGCATTAGAGGTGTTGATATGATTCCCCAAATAATACCCAAACTGCCTTTAGTTGCCTTTAAAGACGCCAACTCATGAGAACAAGTGAAAGTGTCCAAGTTGTATAAAAAGCTTGATATTAATAGATTGTTCTGGTGTTATGGGTTCAGCTGTGAAGGTTATCTGTCGTCTGTCTTAGCAAAACAAAGGAAGTATGAACATGCATGCGAAAAGAGAACAATACCAATATGAAGCAATCAAGTAACTCAAAGCTGTTGGGAAACCTAAGGGCAGGATATAAGCATTGCCTAAACATCTTAAAGTGATACAGGAAGTGCATATAAAGTTGACAGACAACAGGGGTAAATCAAGTGGTTTTCTGTTGAACCCAGTGTGATTGTTCCAAATGTTTCTGGGTTCAACCCTAACCAAGTACCTATGGTGAGATTACTTTGAAAACACTGTCTGCTCCTTCATCTAAATTTGTACAGACATTTTATTACCAGGTAAGAAGTTAATGATTTCAAGAGTCTGTTGTGTGTGTGTGTGTGTGTGTGTGTGTGTTTTATTTACCAAATACATTGTCATAAAGCTTACTCTGTGTTGAGCGTTGGTGATCCATTTGTATACAGCACTATTAATAAAATATCAGCTCTTCCTTCATCAGTGGCCTGAAAAAAAAAAACATCTTAATGATGAAATATGAGAAGTAGGTTATAAAATTGCCAGAGGGATTCATAACGGTGCCATTCTTTTCAGGAAATGTTTCATGTCTGAGCACCCCATTCAGGGAGGATGTGTTTCAATGGGAAACCCTCACTCAGAGTAGCAGCTCAGATCCCAGTTTGTCCATCCTCCAAGTCAGGAGGACTTGGCTAAAATGGCTGCACTGCTGCACAGATTCAAGTCATTATTGTTGTTCTACTTTCACAACCTGCTCAAAACTGTTGCTGGTATGGGTGAGGAGTTTTGGGGCCGATGAAAAACCAAACACATCTGGCAGCTAACCGAACAATCTGATGCTGAATGACGGAAACTAAGTAGCTGATAACTGCTGGGGAGGTGATTAGTGACATGGGAACAAGGTGAGCACAGAAAGGGCAAAAGACCTAAGAAAGAAACACATCATGCCTTAAAGGGACAGTATTATGTATTTTCCAGTCACATAGTGCTATTTTATAGCACAATCAAGTAACTATGCTAAAAACAGTTCAAAAAGTTCTACATTTATCAAATATGACTGAACAGAATTTGTCTTAGTAATTTAATGTCTTGAAATTGGGTCTCTGTCTCTTTAAAACTCCTGCTCTTTCTGAAACTCCGCCTTCAGGAAGTCATTACAACATGGCTCCTCTATTAACCCTTTAGCAACATTTTAAAGAAGTAGCTCATATAATGAGCTCAGCAGATGTGTAGTTCCACCAGGTGTTTGCTAATCGCTGCTGGCTAGTCTGAAGGAGCTGAGTGGGGGAGTTGTGGTGGAGGGCAGCTCTGTGAGCCCTCCACCACAACTCCACCTCTGTGAGGCGGAAGCTTGGAAACTGCAGCTCCAAAGAGGGCCTTGGTGCTTGGAGGGGATGTTAGGTCCAGCCAGGCGTTTTGGACAGCTGAAACTACCATGGAGATTAAAGGATTTCTCAAACGTGCATGAATGAGTCAAGGCAACACTTCAGGTGTGTTTTTGATAAAGAAATTGCATTATAACATGATGTAAAACTCAAAGAAAGTTTATTTTCCACAACACTGCCCCTTTAATGTCATCGAATTCAGGAACACATGAGAAACACTGGAAAGGCTAAATCATTTCCAAGGCTTTGGGACTCCAGTGCAGCAACAGATTACTTTTTTCTCTGCCACTCAGTTCAAGCAGTCTGTTTCCAGATCTCACCCCCCCCCCTCCACACACACACACACAGAGATGACAGACTTGGAGAAAAATAATCTAAATGTGAATTCAGAGAAGTTATGTTAAAAATCTAAAATTACAGACACATTTTTAAATAAATATGTTATCTCTGAACAACTATGGACTTAACTGATAGAGCAAATATGATTATTAAAAGGTATTTCAGATAGGATTGCTAAGAATCTTTAATTTTTCAGACCTTTCCATCTGTAACAGTAGAAGTGGTTTGTTGTTATATTGGTCTTAGTTCAGTTTATTACAAATGGAGAAAATATTGAACCTGTTATTTGTCTAAGTTTAAATATTACTAATGACATAAAATTCTTACCGGATGATATTAACAACCATATTAATATGCACAAAAAGGAAATCAGAGTCACTATCTACAATAACTCTTTCAAGATTCTGAATTAATATGAGTTACAAGATTTAATTACATTTAAAGATTTAAATACATTTGACATGCCTACACCTGACCTTAATCAGGCTATTCATGCTGGAAAACCTTTTAACATCCCAGACATTGACATCAAAATTAAATTTAATGCCCAAGTACTTTTTCAAACAAGGAATTTGATGTAGAATCAGACATGTGATAGGAAGAAGCTGGAATCAAGACTACAAATTTCCGATTGCAAGAGGACAACTCTATCGACTAAGCCACCGTCTCTTCATAAGTCCGTCAGTACATACTGCAAAGACAAACTGTTGGCTATTTTGCAGCATGAGATTCAGACCCAATACGTCTTAACAGCAGCAGCTCTGCAGCAGCTTATCTTTCTGATCAAAATATGGCTGAAAGCTGAGCATGATGCAGGGTTCCACTTCCTCCCGCTGCATGAGCTCAAAGCTCTCTGTTCCTGTTTATGACAATGACCAATACACACTTTGTGAGAATAGTCTCTCATTTTTTCAGGAATCTTTTGCACTTCTCTAGAAATGTTTTTCAATATTTCTATTGGGGTAGGTGGGTGCGTTTATCCTTACATTTGTCAGTTTCAAGTTATTTCAGGGTCTCTCTAAATTGTCCCTAGGTGTGAGTGTGTGTGTGGTTGTTTGTCCTGTCTGTCTCTGTGTTGCCCTGCGACAGACTGGCGACCTGTCCAGGGTGACCCAGCCTCTCGCCTGGAACGTAGCTGGAGAGGCACCAGCACCTCCTGACCCCACTAGGGACAAGGGTGTAAGAAAATGGATGGATGGATGGAAGTTATTTCAGTGACCATTGAGAAGTTTTCTGTCATCAAGAATCTAGTATCAAACAAATATTACATAAGAAAATATCACAGCATTTTTTTAAATTATGATTTCATATAAGGGAAATAAAATGTAACCAAACCAGGCAGGCCCTATGTGGGTAAACTAGTGCTCTATGAATAATAAAACAAATTAAAAAAAGACTATTTACCAAACTTGGAGTAGTGACACTTTTCCCAGGAAACCTTCCCTTTCCAGAGTATTTTGTAGCAGATTCATAAGTGTGCATACACCACGAAACAGCGCCCTCTTCAGACAGGAGACATTAAATGCATGTCTAGATTTGATGTTTGTAATACAAAAATTAATTGTTGCAGAATTTTTTTTCTGAGAGCCCGTTTTGATGTGGTGTTTCTCATTGTGGGCCTTTAAATGACTTATTTTAGCTTGAGTTTTTTTTTAAAGCAATATTATGTGAACAAACTTGGATATATTGTGGATTTTCTCAAATAAGGTCAAAACTAAACATACAGATATCAATATGCATACATATGTTGTAGTTATTGCTAAAGAAAACCCTACATTTGTAATTTTTAGAAAATTAGAATATAATATTTAATACAAATTTAGTAGTTATAGTTTCCTAACTTTAGTTTATCTATTATTTATTTGACATTGGTTTGTCTACTCCTAATTGCTAGTGATGTATTCAAGTGTGATGTACAAGTGCAGCATTTTCAAATAAATTTGTAATTCAGTATATTTATGTCTGTGTTTAAAACAAAATTTTAAGTCAATTCAGCCCTTTTTTCACTTCCAGGATCAGTAACAGATATCGGTTTGGGAAGTGAAACCAAACTGGTGCATCATTACTAACACATCAAATGTGTTGCTGCACAAAGCTTAAAAAATATGTATTTGTTTAAGTGTCAATAGATAACAGAGTTACTTTACATAATTGGTAAGACTGATGGTTTTTAGATATTCATATAAATAGGGCCCAAACCAGTTTGAATGATAAAACCTTTACTTTATTACAACTCATAAAGTCATAAAGCAAGCTTTGACCTAGATGTGTGTCAGAGGTCAGCGCTGGAGTCCTGACTGTTGCTCAGACGGTGGTGAAGGTGAAGCGAGTCACATGATGGTATTCATCCCCGGGACGCAGGAGGCTGTCTGGAAAGGAAGCCTAAACACACACAAACACACCCCTTTATACCACACACACACACACCTGGCAATACAGACATGACTTAAGACCACACATTTTTGATTAAACCACATATTTAGACAGAATGGGCAGAAAGAGCAGCGAGTGTTAGGGAGGTGGCTCTCTTCTTTAAAAAGTGGACAGATCCTTCTGTATAACCAGGAGAATCGACTGAAAGTGTAATTATTCATTCATTTAGTTTCTCCCTGGTTATTATTAATGCATCTTATTCATACATTACAGGAATGCTATGTTGTTGCATTTTTAGAAAGAAAAGTGTTTTCTTATTAAAAAAAGTAACTGAATTTTATCTTATTTTCGTTTTTAATATATTTCTAATATTGTGTAAAAAAAAAAAAAGGCTTAAGTGGTTAAATAAAAAATCTGCAGGAGATGCCAATTTTTTAATCAGATTATTTCAATAATTGTCAGAATAATTGATAGATTAATTGATTACTAAAAAGAATCATTAGTTGCTGTCCTAAATAATAGTAATAACTTTTATTTATTACTATAAATAAATAGTAATATTGGTTTGTCCCACTGAAATCAACATGTCTCGATCATAATACAGACTTTGCCAAGAATAGCATCAAACAGAGAATAAAAAACAAAGGAAAAAGTTACAGCTGTAAGAGTTCTATAATTTCCTAAGTTTAATCATTGGAAGTGATTCTCCATCCAGCCACATACCTGGTTAACAGCATTGGGCCAGTTTTGTGTCTCTAAACAGAAGGCGCTGTGCTTCCCATACGTCACTCCACCCTTTCCTCTGATGGAGCCGTCCAGTACATTGGCGGTGTAGAACTGGACTCCTGGTTGGCTGGTTGACACCTCCAGGACACGCCCACTGGGGGGGTGAAGCACTCTGAAATGAGGAAGAAGGTTTACCTTCCAGAATCAACTAAATGAATGAATCGGGGACATTTTTTGTTGTTGAGCATGCATTGTGCGGCAACCTGGCAGAATGTCTTTCTGTCCAGTCATCTCTGGGCGAACACAGGCAGAAGTTGTGGTCAAAGCCGAGGCCAGAAACTTTCTTCAGCCGGACACCGACAGGAACCGGCACCTGGAGGTCAAAGGGTGTGTCCTCCACAGGGCAGATCTCTCCTGCCAACAGATTGGCTCTGACTTATTTTTCTTGAAAATCATCTTTTTTGTGGGGGGACGTAACAAGAGACAAAAGTTTTTTCTCTTAATCATGGATCTTAAAGGGAAATCAAAAATGACTAAAACTGGTATCAGCAGGTTAGAACTTTGCAAACATTAGCCTAAAAATCTTCGATTGGTGAATCTCTAATAACATCCTCCACTATTCCACTACTGTCAGAAGTAGAGCAGCTTAAGACTAAGGAAATAGACGATATTATGTCAGGGAAGGCCTGACGGAGGCGCTCACCTGTAGGGATTGATGTGTCATCAACAGGCAGGTAAGACTGTGCACTGATAGACACCTCATGATCATAGATATCTGCCGCTCCCTTCATCCAGCGGATCCAAGAACACAAACACACACATATAGAAACGATTTATCACCATATGTAGCAAATAGTGTTTGTGTCACATGGTGACTGTATGATGCGTGTATGGCATCGCTATGCCTTGAGTCGAGAACATTGATGGTGGGGAAAATGAAACAGTCAAGCAAAGAAAAAAACTTTAAAAACTCCTGCTCTTTCTGTAACTCCACTTTCAGAAAGTCATCACAACATGGCTCCTCTATTAACACTTCAACAACGTTTCTACCAGCGTTGCTCTGAGAAGTAGCTCCTATAATGAGCTCAGCAGGTGCACAGCTCCACCAGGTGTTTGCTAATTGCAGTTGGCTAGTTTGAAGCCAGTTTCTTCTGCAGCTCTGAGGAGGAGCTGTGTTTCGAAGGCAAGTCTATGTCCACCCAGGCATTTTGCACAGTTGAATGGTTGCCATGGAGATTAAAGGATTTCTCAAACATGCAACACTCCAGGTGTGTCTTTGATGCGGGAATAACAATATAACATGATGTAAAGCTGGAAAAAGTTGATTTTACATAATAAAGCCCATTTAAAGCCCGACACAGAGACTTGTGTTTGTAATGTGATCGAATGTGGCAAAGTTTCCGGGGTGTGAATGATGTCAAGGTCTTACCTGCCCTGCTAGGTTGAAGTAGGAGTGGTTGGTGAGGTTGATGGGGGTGGTTTTGGTGGAGCGGGCTCGGTAGTCAGCAGTTAGAGTTTCCCCCTAAGCAGAAACAGAAAACATAAACCTTATTAACACAGGCGGGTCATGTGCAAAATCAACTCAGTAAGACATCAAGGCAAGTTGAAGATGATATTTGGAAAGTTGAGACTGGGAAATGATCCAGATAACCGAGCAGCTGTCCAGTCCAGTCGTTTTCAGGAGTAATGATCTGGAACACAGTGCAGCTCCATACGAAGCTGACAGTTCAGCAACAAACTTCTCCTCAGATGTAGGTTTTTAATATTTATTTATTGTTCAGTTTACCTAACTCTAATGTTTTCAGCAAAGACTTTCTAAAAATCCTTCTTCCTCTTCTAAAATGCTATAAACTTCATGATCCTTTCTACACAAACTTGTTTTTATACATTCACCAGAGAAGAAATGAGGCAAATGTTCTGATGCTGAGACATGAGCATGTTTACCTGTAGAGTGTAGGAGACAGAGACCTGGAGCTCACCAGGGTAGCCCTGGTCTCCATCTGGACTCGTATGACTGAGGATCACACCACCTTCCACTTCTGCAGCAAGCCAGACTGCCTGGACAGAGAAACCCAGAGAGGAACTCAAGAAAAGACGTTTTCCTTTTGAAACAAGGAAACACAAACAGCTGGCCCACATCTGGTCCTTAAGGTTTTTATCTCCTGGATGAGACGAAGAATCTTCACCTACAGGAAATAAAAAGTTTCAAGAATTGGAAGAAAAACTGGAAAGCATTCTTGACAACCTGTTGTTTCAGTCATTCATCAACACACTTAGGCTCTCAAGATAGAGAAATCATCTTAAGCAATCAAACAACATGCCAACATTAATCAATGTCCTACATTAAACTTAATACTTCCTGGGCAAAAAGGATAAGCATTTTGGATATTTTAATAATGATATATTCATCTAATATTGCAACATTTAGCTAACAGGGCAATGTGGGAAATTATTTCTGTTTCCTGTTAGTTTTTGTGTCTGACATGGAGAACCGTGTTTAAGCCAGGTGTTTGTCACCAGCAGTAACATGACCACACAAAGAACAAAAATAACTGCAATTACATAATCAGTTTTAGTTTAAAAAAACAAAAACAATGCCATTAATTATAACTTTTGTCAATGCACCGATCGGAACTTCTGACCAATTCCTGATTTAAATTTAAACTCCTAACGTTTAATGTCAGAAGAGATTTCCAAAAGGCAGCCAACATTCCCAGATCCAACATGTTCCATAACCAAAGTTAAAGCGCTAAAGTTTCTGCGAAAACAAAGCAACTTTGCTTCACTCCATTCAGATCTCCTGTTCTCTGCTTAAAGTCTTATTCATGTCTCAATATTTGAAATACATTATTTTCTTGATATAGCTTCACATTCCTCTGAGGTATCTTTATTCAAATGCCTCAATAACACCAAAAATATCTGGAGAGTTTTTCTGACTTAGTAATGGTATCCCAAACAACCTGGTAGCTATGAATATGGTGAGAGGTCAAAGGTCAGGCCCAAGCTGGTTTCTCTGGAAAATGTAATCTCCTCATTCTTTTATTTTTTTTAAATGGCAGACAAACTCACTGTAGCTATCCTGTTATTGGGCAAGGAAATGCTTCACATTTTCTCTGAACCCACCTTGAAGTGTTTTGTTGAAGGGGCTAAAGTTTCCAGTCCAGGAACAGCAAACAATCTCTCCCCAAGAGTTCGTCTTACCTTGTTGAAGCCGTGCAGGCCTCCATGCAGGGCATTTGGTCCATTGTTGGTATCTAGTTGGAACTCTTTTCCTTCCACCACAAAGCGTCCTTTTGCTATCCTGTTAGCCACACGACCCACCAAGGCCCCCAGATACCGTTTATCTGACACATAACCTGACAACATAAAAATATGATTGTTCACCTTTATCAAAGGTAAGTATGCAGTCATTTCAATTTCTCTTTGCTTTTCCAGACCTGAGTGAAGTTGGCCCCCCCACCTTCTTCAAATCACACAAAATTGGTGTCAAACGTTTGTGCTGCGTTTGTGCAGCAAAAATTTTCGTTTGTGCTGCTATCATTTTCAAGATATAAAGAAATGTTTTTAGAGGTCATCAAAGGTCAACCAGCCCCCACCTTCTTCAAATCAGACGAAATGGGTGTCAATTAACTCGACTACGTTTGTGCTGGTTTGTGCAGCAAAATTTTTTGTTTGTGCTGCTTTAGCTTTGAAGATATTAATGAAAGGTTAAAGGTCAAAAGGTCAAAAGGTCAACCAGCCCCCCCACTGTTATAAAATCAAACAAAATAGGTGTTAATCAACTCGGCTACGTTTGTGCTGGTTTGTGCAGCAAAGATTTTCGTTTGTGCTGCTATCATTTTAAGTGGGGGGGCCAACTTCACTCAGGTCTTTTCCAGGCAGCGGTGCCAATCAAGTTTCAAGCTAACTTCACTGGTTAGTTTGATCAATCAAACAGACTCTGACCAGAACTTATTACATCAAATCTAAAGTTAGTCACAACTGACTACTCTGTTAAGGGTTGGAAGAAATGTAGGGGGATGGAGCATGTCTGACATTTACCATCACAAAGTAATGCAATGTATCATTTTTAACTCGACCTCCTGAGGTCAGAGTTCTGATTTGGAAAGTTCCGGTTCTCCATCAACCCTGGTGTTGAAATCGAACATGGTTGCTCCACAAAGTGTGACAGCTGTACTAGTGAACAGTTCATTTTCATTTCTGACAAACCGTATACAGATAAATTAGTCCCAATATAACTATACAACAGCTACAGTCATATTCAATAATTAGATTATTAATCTTTTGGTTCAAAGTTAATAACTTCAGTTTTGTTTTGATTCAGCTGGAGAAGGTTATGGCACATCCACACATTTATCTTTTCTAAGCATCTGTTCAGTGATTGGATGGGTTCAACCATATTCAATCATAATGTCACCATGTGACTTCATAATGTAGAGCTGTGTATCATCTGCAAAGTTATGGTGCACATCAAACAAAATTTAACAAATACTCAGCTTTTGTTTAGCATCTATCCTGAAAATCAAATCTGTTCGAATCCTCAGGTTCTATAATTTATTATTTATCAGATCATTCTTTTTAAATGTTGAATATTTTATGTCTTACCTTCCAGGTCGTCGTAGCCGAGGACTACATCCTCCATCTGCCCATGTTTTCCTCTGCAGGACACAGACCTTATAATGGCCCCCAGGGTCAGGACCTCCACCCGTAACTGGGGGGACTGGAGGGTCCACATGTCCACGCTGCCGAGGCCAGGCACCTGTCCCCACTGCTGATGGCTGACCTGAGTCATCCTGAGTCCGACCGTCAACATGGAGGGAAAGAAAAAACAATGTCCATCTCTTTAAAACCATCCATCTTTTAAAAATTATCAGTGATTTCAGTTAAATTACACAAACTACAACCAGACCTGACCGTAGAATACAGAACCGCCTTTACCCTCTGGGGTCCAGGGCATTTATGGTCGTTTTTGATTTACCTTTATATTTCTCCATAAAAACCATTAATATCGCCTGATGTGGTATCGGTTTTTTCACACTTATTTTTTTCTTTTTGGGTATACTGTTATTGCATATTAGTCACATAAAAACATAAGATCTCAGTTGGAATTTTTTTTTTTTTCACTGTGAATCCCACAGCTATTTATAAAAAAATTTTCTTAGAATTTAGAATGCAAATGTATACTGTAAATTCCAAAAATTTATGTAAAAGTATCGCAAGCAACACAGTTTTATGAAATTATTAGCATGGAAATGAAGACAATTCCTCATTTGTTTGTGTACAACTATTTGCAAAACCCAATGGCCAAAAATATGTTTACCAAAAATATCTAGATGAACCTCCAGAGTGATGGGAAAATATTCTGTAGACTGCAGAGACAAAGCATGTGTGTCCTGTTACTTCTGGAGTAAAACTAACAGCATTTCAGAACCACACCGACGTTCAGACACGGTGGTGGCAGGTAATGGTCTGGAACTGATTTTCTGCGTTAGAACCTAGAGACAGACGGTTCAAGCAATTCCCACATTTTTCCTTATATGTTGGAAGTGTTTGGAAAAAAAATATCTGAGCTGACAGTTTTGACCTGAAGGAAAAACAGAAATGTGCATCAGCCAAGAGAATAGGACGTAAATTTCAAAATTGGTCCAACAGTAAGTATTCCTTATATATATATGTTGTTACATGACTTGACACATCTGTGCTGCAAGATTAGTTTATTTCTAAACTTGAGGTGCAGACATTTATGTGAGGTGGTTATTTTGTTAAAAATAAGAAACAATCTGTGGCTGCTGCGCGAACATCTCTGAGCATCTTCTGTGGAAATGTCTGCAGACTCCAACCAAGACAGCTGGAAATTATCATTTTGATTTCTGTTAAAATAACTTATTTCTCTGAAGCAACTTGAAAAATATATGCTCCAGTGTGCCAAGTAGGCTATAGATAATTTTAACCTGTTAACCTCCAGCCGCCAGAAGCTTATGCACAATTGTTTTACATTCCGAAATGCCAATAGTCACAAAAATAGTATACTAACTCCCACATGCTTATGGTTGGTCTCATTTGAAAGCTCTTTTCTTCTAGTTTCTGGA